>KB672713.1:5465181-5485908 GCA_000349145.1 Anopheles dirus | reverse complement strand
AACACGAAGAGATATCAGAACAAAGCAAAATTACGACGAACCATTTCATTCTGTTACAATTCTGTTCCGTTTTTTCGCAGTGTTTAACATTCTTTGGGCAACAAAAAATGATAGCAATTCGCAAAAAGTATGACCCTCGCAAAAAATGTGCAATTTTAAAATTTGATTTGAATATCCAACGATATAAATATAGAGGAAAATGAAGAAGAGTGTCATTTGGAACCAAAAACTAAATACTGGATCCCTTAACATGAAGTATAAACGATATGTCACATGCAATTCGACTTACGCAGAAATTCGAGATACGCGGATTCCGTCGGAACGCATTAACCGCGTATCTCGGGGAGTTACTGTAACTGCATCCGAAAATTTCCGAAATTCGAACCGAAAACTCCACGGTCATTTCTAAAGCAGACGTCAAAAAAGCTGATTAAAAAGTGACAACTCATCTGCTACCCCGCTGTTAACCAGCTCCAATTGGCCCTATCCCGCCAAGGGGGAACACACACGTACGGTACAATTTTGACAACTGTGGTCAATCCCCGTTTCACTCTTTCACGTGTAAAGCCCGCTTGGCCGCAAGTTTCCCAAGTTTAGCGTTCTCTAGAAGGTAAAGCAATTGCAGAACTCCACTGCTAGGAAAACCGAATATTTACCGACAAGGACACAAAACACTGCTTTTGTGGCACAAGTGAAACTTCGCAAACAGATTACTATTGTGGCCCGACAACGCAATCGTCGAAAATCCGGGTTAAAGATCAGATCCGGTCGTAAGTTGTGATAAGCAAAGTGATTGCACGGCATTTGGTGACCATTTTTTGGTAGATTTATTGCACGAAAAGTGAAGAGTGAAGAAACCCATAGAAACGGGGACAAATACTGAAGTTTGCGAAGAAGTGCTACGTGACTTTCGTGTGACTCAGAAATCGATCCCAGCCATACGCACATCCGTCCACTCACATACGTGTACAACAGCGGAAAGAGTGAGGGGTGTCGCTTTGCAATTGCGCGGCAGCTGTTTGCCCATCGTACGATTATTGTTTTGGGAAGGTTTGGAACCAAACCGGGCCGGGCCTTGCGCGGAAAGTCCTCTGTTTCTTGGCGTTTCTTCTTTGCGATATAACGGCCTATCATAAAAACTACAAATATCACCAACACGACGGCGGAGTGCGCGTGACGTACGTATGACGCAATCGTACGATTCCCCCCCTTTCCCCGTTTCTAGCTGCTACTGTTAATCTTGCATAAGATTTTGCCCCGGCTCTCTAGCACACAGTGAAGTTAATAAGAGATAATAGCGATGCTGAGAGGGTCATCCTGAATGTTTCCCGGTTAGTGATGTTGTTTTGGAAACTCCGCAAGAGTTTGGGGTAGGAATATCAACAAACCGCGACTCGTATTTTTGGAAACCCCTTTATTTGTGACGCTATTATCATACTAATGGCCATGATTCACCGCTTTTTGGACCCCTCCAGATGTTTATCATGAGCTTATCAATTAGTTTACTAGCCCCATTCGTTGAAATGCCCAATGCCCAAGGGCATTCGTTGAAATAGATTATACCGGGTACAGTACGCCACTTCCAGGGAGCTATGCGTACACCGGTAAACATGTCTTCCTCGAAAGAACTGCACCGGAATTCACATTCCATTGAAATTCCCCTATACGTGGGATTGTATCAGAGGATGGTCGTAGGAACCGCTTTCCGGTGGTATAGCAGCACCGATTTCTGGTTTCGAAACTGGTTTCACGTCGTCGAGTTCATGCCACAAGGTCTAGTGGAGGAGGATGGTGAAAAATGAATACACAAAACTAGTCAAACCGGCACGTGGCTCATCGAAAGGTTTTTAGGAACTGGTGATTCACTGCTTTTAGGAACTGGTGATTCACTCACATGCTTCGCAACAACCTCTGCGGGTTTTCTGGGTGTTTGCTAATGAAATATATTTGCTTCAAACCACTTATGTACACATTGCTGTTGAAAAAAAAATGCGGCTACTTTGATGTCCTTTTACAGGGATATGGATCCTTAGAAAAAAATGATTTAAACAACTTGTTGTAAAAACATGTTTTCCAGTATATTCGAATGTGTCGAATTCGGCAAAAATCTCATCCTCATATTTATGAAGTTCAACTATGTTTTGGACCTTTAACACCTCACTGGCCCACCAAGAATAAATTATTCACATCGATGATTATTTGAAAACGGCACGCTGTGTGCATTTCAAGGCAAAACTTTGTTGTATCCTCTTGTTGGCGATTACTTACCGCACCGAAAGATATACAAAAAGTGTCCATCGGATGCTAAAGATATTTCCAACGATACGGTGTAGATCACCGACACTCGCTCTTGATCGGTCGGTTGCGTTAAAATTGAGAATTTTATTTCGTCTATCATCCCGATGGGCTCGAGCACCAGTATAAAAATATAAAAATCTATGTTCCTGTCGCGAATGGGGATGTGCGAATGATAGAAAAGTAAAGTTTGTGTGTTTTCTACGATCATTACAAGCGTATGTGTGTGACGATAAGGCGCAAATATGCTGATGATAGCAGTTGCACCAACCCAGACAATTGCACGGTACGTAGGGTCGTGCTTGGTGTGGAAGATTTCATCCGTCGCTAGGCTCGTGTTAATTGTGAGATTGCGATTTGAACGCGCCTGAAAAGTGATAATTATTTCACATCTAGTAGGCAACAGCACCGCCACGGCCGTGAAGGAGAAAACGTTCGGGAGGATTTCTCGGAAGGCGATGAAAATTGATTGTGGATTCTAAGTGAATAATTCCTTCATCAAGATCATCATGTGAGAGTTTCGTGCTCCGAAATGGCACTGATTGGATTGAAACCGTCACGTGGCTCTCAATCCTAAGCACATGTGCATTGTTGTAGAGAATGTCAGCAAGAGTCGCAAAAGTGACGCGTCTGCTTTAATAGCACATTTAAATCAATCAACCCGCGAATATCGTATTCTCAATTGATCTCTGGTTTGACGACTTACACACGTCACATTAATCAATTGTCTGGTTGTGTTGAACCAATCAGCCGGCAACTTTATGCGTGCTCTTTTCGATACTCTTCTTGGCCTTATAGCTGTTGCCAAAAAGGAGGCAGCTTCTGTTGGTGGACGATGTTTCATAATAAATTATCTTCTCATAACGTTTTCCGAGACGTAATAAGCATGTAACATTTTTCATAAGCTATTTGCCCTTTCTTGCCACATCGTTTCAGGACGGACGGACGGATCCCCCATTGCGGAAGTCTTCTGCTCGTGTTCGCATTACGTTCCCGTTACTTTGCGTGCTGTTCGCGCAGGACGACCAAGTGAATCAGAGCAGCCCTGAGCGTCGGCTAACCCGGGCTTAAACAAACATTACCCTACCGCTCGCATTTGTGTCAAGGCACGTGGAAGAAGCAACGTGAGGCTTTAAACTGGCATCGTCCGAAGCGGCACCAGCGCAGACGCCGACAAGAATGTCGCGCAAACGGCCACGTGACAGCTTGGACGCCATGACGGGCAATGGGAACACTGGCGGCACCAGCCGTCTAACTATTGACGAGACGGTTTCGATAACGATCGATCCAAACGGCGCGTTGGAGGATCGGTTGGCCACGCAGCAGCAGCAGCAGCAGCAACTAACTGCCGAATCCACGGCCCCATCGACCGATGGTACGCCGGATAGTATGAACGGTAGCAGTACACGCTTCAGCAGCATCCGTATCGTTGACGAAGGCATCGAACCGGCGCACGGCGATCACTTCTGGCCACCAAACAACGACGGTGCGCTGAACGGACATGTTAACTTTGGTCCCGCGGCAGCAGCCGGGCGTCCCCGATCGTCCGATCCGGTGTCGCCTCCGTCTGTCTCGTCGTCGAATGGTTCGTCCTCGGTGGCCACCTCGTCCGGTTTTGCCAGTCAGCATGCGACCAGTGGCGTCGAGCATAGTCCGCCGGTGGTAAGTGTCGGAAGCTGCAGAGATAGTAATAGTGCTCTTCTCCCTAGTCTAATGCGCACGATTTGTCCACGTTGTCCCATTCCACCCCACCGAAATTTCGAATGCTCGCTCCTTTTATCAATGGATGTGTGGACTGAATAATAAGAAGATTTTCCGTGATGAATGTTATGACAACAAATCACCGTAACCTTATCGGCACGCCAGTACCGTATCGATAATTCGTGGTGCATTTTTTCGGTACGTTAGGTATTGCGCGTTCACATATTTTATGGTCATCCCACAGGACCAACCACGGCTCTACGGCGATGTGCCTACGCTCAGGTCGTATCTTATCGCTTGGATTCAACGTTTCTTTTTGCCTCCGCCGTACGGCCGTACGGGTTCTAGCGGTTTTCACTCGTGCCTCTGGTGGTTTTGTTTCGATTCCTCTGCACGCCGGTACTATTACGTCGTAGTGCGAACGAGGCGGGGAGAGAAAAGGAATCGCTCAAAATCGTACGATACATGACCCAGCAAAGGGTGCAGGAAAGCCCACCCGGGTGCTACGAGTGATAAGAGCTGGGAAATGAGCTGGCACCGCGAGCGTGTTGCTTGTTTTGTATTTCACTCGGATTAGTGATCGTAATGACACAACGAGCGCATGCTTCCTTCGCAAGTGAAGTAGAATAGGGACGGCACATAGACAACGCGTGCAATCTAGCTTTTCTAGTGATTTGAATGAATCTTGGCTGAACTGACTAACGTATGTCGTCACGTGTGTTTGCTACACTGAATGGTCAGATGGTCAGATCGTTCCGTTCCGTCAGCTTTCCGTTTGCATTTACTGGTTTCGTTAATTTACGGTGATAACGTTTCAAGGTTTGTGAGGCTATTTTCTATGAATTTCGTGACATGGCAGTTGTCTCTTACAATGAATTGAGATTGAGACATTTAAAGATTCTTGTTCTCAATTTTTTGCTTGGTATTACTTGTTCACCTAATATTGAATCGAATGTGGTAATTGTCCTAACAAGCGATGGTGCTAGCTTTGTTGATGATTGGTTAGAGAAAAAAACACATTATAAAAATAAGAAATAGGTCAAATCCACCCATTATGGAAATAGAGCTCAGCTATTTAAAGACGGATATACCGTTGTGATTGTGAAGGCCATCGTGACTGAAAAAAAACAACCAAACCGAATCAAACTCGTCATCATCAGACATAAGGGCCCGGCCTGTGCTGCGTACCTCCTACGCTGCTCGCCATCGCATATCCGCTCGCTGGCGCGATTAACGTTAACATAAGGGATTGCGCAAGCACGTTTTCGGCACTTTTTTCTTCGTCTAGAACACGTGCTACTGTGCTCGGTTGTAAATATAGGGTGTCGTATGTTGTTCTTTTTTTCTGCTTTGTATCAACCCCCATACGCATGCACATGTGTATGTACATATGTGCTGGGCCGATGGATGTGCGTATTTGTCTACGCTAAGAGTCTGGCCGATTGCGTCATGCATGATAATGTGACACGTTTCATTCACTTCTGTTTCAACTTTGGAGTTGATGGTCTCATGTCTATACTGTGGCACTGGGCTGAGGGCGAATCATTGAACGAGCGGTGCTAACCATTATTCAAGCAAATCAATACCATTAAATGGTTCTCTGGCAAACGAAGTTTTGGGCGGTGTGTGCGTAGCGGATCTTCTAATCAGTCCCGGCGTGTTCGGTAGACGCTTGTGTTGGTGCCGTTATGAGGTCGACCAAATTCCAATTCGGGATCGACGTCATCACCTTACGCGGGTTTCGCTCATTGCCGCGTGCTACATGTGCGTAGATCGCGTGATTTTCTTTCCACTCCGAGATTTGTGTTCGTGGTTTGTGCTGAGCGTAAATTTGAGTTTTGCCTGTGGTTCCATACTTTCGTGGGTCTTCCCAAGGTTGCAGTAGGTTTCCACATGAGTTTGTTTATCGTAAGATTGTTTTGTACTTTTGCATTGATTTCTTTTATATGATGTATATTGTTTCATAAATTGAAACATTGCTGCATAAGTTAAAGGAATTTTTCAATTTAACAATATTCAAAGAATTAGTGATCACTTTGAGTTATTCTTCTTTTTGTCTTGCTAACCGGAACTTTTGATTTCTCATCTTTTTTTTGTTCTCCCTGAATTCATTATCTCGCTCGTCGCTGTACATAGAAATACAAACTAGGGATGAAAGCAACTCCATCATTCGTCTCTACGCGGCATCCCTCAACCATTACGGTGCACTCTGTCGTTTTTTTTTTCGTCGTCTTCGTCACTTTCTGCGAAATCGTACGATCGTGCCACATCGCGTCCGCCGCAAGCGCGAAAGTGGCGCTTCTCGCCATGGCCGGGTAGAGTGACGTGGAGTTTTTAGCGTGGTTAGTCATAGCAAAAGAGACAACAAATGTACATGCTCTGAACAAAAATAACAGCTACAGCCAGTGTGCGCGTACCAGCGGACAAATGCATATCAGCAAGTCGGGAGGATGTTTCGCTTTCTCACGTTTCTTCGTTTAGGAAATAGAAGAGAACCTCGAGGATAGAAGGATCGAAAGACTCGAAGTTGGCAGAGCCGAAACCTCTCTATAGCATGGTAGCTATTTTAGAATGGAATCCGATCGATTGCGTCTGAGCTTGGAAATGCGTTGTCTTTGCTCACTTGTCGCTAGTCTTGTGGATTTTCTGCCATGCTTACAAATATCAAGTTCAAGGACAAACGACGATTCCCGCATACATTCGAAAATACCAACAAGCTTTATGCGTGTGCATGCTTGTATGTTGCATTTGAAAACTGATAACAACGTAAAACGCGATAAGGATTGAACGTAGCAGGTGGGGATGCTCGAGTGAATGATGAAAATGTAATTGAGGATAATTGACGGGCGCGCTGGAAGGGCTTCGACGCATACCGAGGGAACCATCAACGAACACCATCGCATTACCAAAGCAAATGATCGAAGACGCCGAATTCCGGAATGTGCAGCAGAAGAGAATAATGACTGACATATGCGATGGGAGCTAGCCAGCCTGTTGAGACGGTGTTCGTTTATGCACTCATTCTTGCGTTTTGTCAGATGTGCGCTATATATATGGCGTAGGTTTTTAACATTTAACATGTAACGTTTCAACCGGTACTTCTATCATCGAACATTGTGCCTAAATAGTATGTTTTCTATTTCGAACAAAGTCAGACAGTTTGTACCGCCAAACTAAATGAAAACGAGCGTGCATGACCCGTGAAAACGAAACATCATGCCACCACTGCTTTTCAGTCTAGTTGGCAGACAGCAGGCCATAAACGATGACGAGACTCTCTCGGCTGATCGCTTGTACGATCTGTAGTGGGGTGACATTCGATCATCAGATCACGATTGTGTTATGACGTCAGTGGGAGTGAAATTTACGTTGCAGGTTGGCATTCCTGCAATATCCCGAAATTAACACCAGCAAATGGATTTTTATTTGTAGTAGTGGCAAAACCAAAACATCTCAGATGTTATACAATGTTCGGAACATTATCCTCCTTCAATGTACATTGCTTCCCCCCACAGCAAGCTCTTTATCCGATCGACGGAATGTTTCGCTTATTCGACTTCTTCAACCATCATCCGATCGTACAGTTCGGTTGCTGTGAATGACCAAAACTAACATCGAGGCAGCCTTGCACCTTGCACGATTGGCGACGCTAAACGAATACGGGGTAGCACTGTTCGATGCTTGTCTGTGTTGTGCCGTTCCTCGACGGTGTCGAGCGATTTGCTATGCGCTGGGAAGACCCGTCCTGTCGGCAACAGCACTGTCAGTGCTGGTGTACCGACGTCAAACTTCACCGGCTTTTGCGGCACGTTGGCACGTTATTCGCGAGAGAGCTATCGCAAACCGCTTCGCGATTCATCGGAAACAGTCTTTCGGCGGCTGCTAATGCGAACGGGTGCTTCACACACAGTCGCAGTGTCCGTGCAGTGGATTCGAAACTGAGCTCCGGTCACGGTACGGTAGCTGTTTGTTACGTGCACCGTAGGTGCTTTTGGAGTACTGCTGCTATCGCGCCCGCGAAAGCCGCACAGTTTTTCACATATAACTCGTGCGCCGGCTATTGTGCAGCCGATGTGTAGTGATTTTGTTGTGCTTCACCGTCACGACGAGTGTCCCCGAAAAGGTCGCATTCCTGCGGCTTCGTTTCTTGTGGAGGAATTCGGAAACTCGGCATAACATAGGCGGCGCGTGGTAGTAACGTTACAGTGGCGGTGATAGTAACGCTTACGAGCATACACTTGTGCATCGTAGTAGACGTGGAACTTTCGCAGTGCACGTTTGTGTCGTCGAGCGTTCCTGTCAATTGATGGTGTGAATTGTGCGTTGTGAGCAGCAGTTTGCGAGTTGGATACAAATTTGTAAAACTTTGTAAAAGTTCTCCAAGTATTACTCCTATATATATACATTTATAATCAAACCGTGTAAGGAAAACAAACACACAACCAGGATGGCACCCAACTATTCTCCAAACGAAAGTGATGGCCCTGTAACGATCCCCGTACAACGATTGGATGTAAGTGTTTCGGTTAAACGGTTCGATAAAACGTCGGCAGAAAAATGATACGCCCAGACAAGATAGAAATTGGTCTGCGTTTTTCGAGTCAAAAAATAGGATGATCGTGTTTCATAAAGCAAACACGCGCGTGATGTATTGGATGATGTAGGTCTCCGTGCAAAACTGTTGTCAATTTATGTAATACCATCCAACCCCACACAATCACGAAACGTTTCCATTTTCCGCGTCGGATGCACTCCGCTGGCGCCAGCAATTGTTTTTCGGTATGCGTGTGTTCTCTTCTGCCCCATCGTTTGTGCTCTCATTCGCTTTGCTGAAGTGTGTAGACGTTCCAAATTCGAATGTGGTATTGTACTGCATTCACGAGCTTGATATCTGGTAAAATTAGCTCCATAACGGCCACAGACCTTTCATAAAGAACTAAACAATTCTTCTGGACTATTCTTGGTCATTAGTCGCATAACTGTGTCGCGGTCATTTATTAGTGTTCATTTATTAATATATCCATTATTAGGATTACAAATGTTTCCGATACAACGAACTCTGCTAGTTTTGTACTTGCTTTGGCTGAAACTACTCAGTTTGTAATTGATGCTTATTAAAATAAATATCGCTCAAGGACGCATTATACCGAGCGTTTATTTATCCTCGCTAGCACCAATTCTTATCGCACTAACGTAATTGCGCAGATGGTTACAGTGTAGATATGTTATATCTTTGTATTTTATCATAGCGCTACACAGTGTGCATCGTCATAATAGGATAAGGCCGTTAGCTAAGTGTAAATAAAAGAGGTTGAACTACGAACGCTTTACCGAGGACGGGGTTGATAATTATCGTTTTGCCAGCAAAAGGATGTTACTAATCACCTTACATGTTGCGTCTTCCGCGTGCATTTATCGGAATAGTATAACTAATCAGATTCAATTATGTTAGGAAGTAACATAGCCTACGAACAATGCGTGCGGTCCGCAACCGTATTGAAGACAGATCAGCACGACTAAGCTATCAGCATTAGTACCTTTACCTTTTTTTTATTCAAATTATTCTTCATGAACCGTTTTGTCATCATCTCTTTCAACTCAACATCTAAACAACCATCTTTTGTCGGGTTTTACACTCGGTCGTCGGTTACTGGTGATGACGCAACTACTATGTAACGACAACCGACCGTGACGGTTGTTGTGAGTTGGAACTTTCGATTACTTGACGCATCATCATGCTCGACCGGTGTCTATGTGGCCATGTGAAATAAAAATGTTTGTAGAAGTAAAGAAATAATACTATAATGTATTCATGTTGGAGTCGAAACTAACCCAGCTCACTATATACTGTCCATCGATTTGATAAGCTCGTGATTGTTTTTCTCTGCATCAAAGCTGCACTCAAACTGTATTGCAGGCTAGGGCAATACGCCATTAGATTGTAAACAATCTATCTCATTTCATCAACATACTGTGGCTAATTTTACCATAAGTTTGCCACTATCGATGGAGGAAAACTTAAAAATAGCCTCTCTCAAAACGGTCATCGATCGTATGATGCGCCTGGGACGCATGGGTATCGTATGATCGCACGGATGTAACTGCTGCAGCTGCAACACTACATGCAGATGTGTTTACAATTCTATATGTGATCTTGTTTACTGTTACTGTATTTAGTCATGCTTTGTGAATGGGGAAGTTAAGCAAAACATGCCATCTGTGCTGTGGTCAACTTCTAAAGGGGTTGATAATGGCGATAAAGTAAAAGTAACTTTCCCTTCATCGACGTTTGGACAAGTAGCAATTAAATTAGAGCAGCATCATTATTCGATTTCGAAGTGTTCGAGCTACACAAAACTTATTTACATTTGTTTTTGCTTTCCGTCATTTTTTGCAGACCATCTGCAAACAGGCACCATACTCTACAGAACTGGATGCGATTAGGGAGCGCGAGCGATGTGATTACACGCAAAAAATAACATACCAGATGGCCCGTTCAGGAACTGCGCCACGAATGATTCGAGTGTACGCGGACGGTATCTATGACCTGTTCCATCAGGGGCATGCGAGACAGCTAATGCAGGTAAGTTCACCGTTTGGCAGTGCGTCGGACGTTCTGTTTGCAAATATTAGCGATTTTGTAATTGTCTCACCCGACGGTCAATTAATATGCGTTCTCTTTTCGTTGCAGGCCAAAAACGTGTTTCCCAACGTGTACCTGATCGTAGGAGTTTGCAACGACAAACTGACCCACAGCCGGAAGGGTCGAACGGTGATGAACGACGAAGAGCGTTACGAAGCGGTGCGGCATTGTCGCTACGTTGATGAGGTAAGTGAAGTTGGTCGATGACACTGATATTTTACTAGGGCATGCTTCGAAAAAAAGAACACAAACGCCCATAGGGACAATTTACTGTGCGGTGTCTGCACGTATGGCGTCGCAAGCAACGTGAACACGATGGATGCGATACAAAACACGGGTGGACACCATGACCACCGCTGCTGCTGTTGGCATTTTGTGACACGTTTGCCGGAAGTGATCACGATTGAACGGAATTGAACGAAATTGCTCAATTGAGTGGCGAGTGAAAGAGGAGCGACACGAGTTTGGCCACGCAAATCAGCCTCACGAGTTTGCCCTCGTACGATAAAATTGCGACAAATACACACGACGCTGATCGTACGATCATCAACTGGTGGGGTGGACACGTCTCGAGGCACTCATTTAATTTGGAGTGTGCGATAAATTGATCCTGGTGTGAGATGAATCTAACAGTGGGAAGATTTGTCATTTCATTTTGCAAGAGTAGTTAAATATGGCTCATTGCCTAGGGCATTTCCATTGAGAACGGAACAATATTCAAATATTTAAATACAACTTTGATTTTTTTTCCATTCAGATTGTACGAGATGCGCCCTGGGAGTTGGATGATGAGTTTATTGAGAAGCACAAGATCGATTTTGTGGCCCACGATGAAATACCATACAGCACGGACGACTGCAACGATGTGTATGCGAAGATCAAGGCCAAGGGCATGTTTGTGGCTACGGAGCGTACGGAGGGCGTCTCAACGTCGGACATCGTTGCTAGGATCGTGAAGGACTACGACATCTACGTGCGACGCAACTTGGCACGTGGCTACACAGCAAAGGAGTTGAACGTGTCGTTCCTGTCGGAGAAGAAATTCCGGTTCCAGAACAAAATGGTCGAGCTAAAGGATAAGGTGCGAAAGGGCAAGGATGATTTCATCACCAAGTGGGAGGAGCGATCGACTGACCTTATCAAAACGTTCCTGCTAATGTTCGGCAAAGAGCGAATCTCAATGTTTCTGTCCGATTCCAAGCAACGCATCCGCTCGGCGCTCAGCCCACCGGGCAGTCCGGGCAGTGGCAGCAATCACAGTCTGAACGACTGTGAAGATGACTTGGAGAGCCCCGACTCGGTGCTTGATTCGCCTCCGACCAAACGCTCAAACGTACTGCTGCGCGACGGCACCGACGTGATGAAGAACCGCCGCCATCTGCTCTCCGAAGAGGATGACGAGGAACATGCTCTGTATGGATCGCATTCGCCTGGTCTGGTGCTCGAGGACGAGGACGACGACGACGACGAGGATGATGATGAGGCGTACCTGGACACACGCTCACGACCATCATCCAACTACAATATTTCCCTTATGGCCGGTGGTGACAGTGGCAGTGCCGCCGGAACAACGCTGAACAGCAGTAGTACCAGCGGAAGTCGAAACTATGGCAATCGTCACTGCTAATTGATATGATGCGAGACAGATCGAGAATGTCCACTCAGCGAAAGCGTTGGAGATAAAAACAGTAGTGCAGTTACTCTCAAGCGTACTACGGATTTACCCTGGAAGTGCTGTTGCCGTAGCTGTTACCTGAAATATCAGCTCGCTGCTGTAGCGAAGTAAACAAGAGGTGCGTGTTTTTGCTAGGCGATAGTTAGAAACGTGAACCGAACGGAATGCTTTGAGATACCTTGCCCGCCAAAAATCAGCTACGTGTAGGATGTTTAGCGCAACTCTAAATTAAACTTATCTGCTAGTGAAACAATCCACCCCTTTGCCCCCATCATCGTATGCGTAGTGTCCTGTAGAAAGTTTTTTTTTCATTCCGAAGGCGCCTATAACACGTATAAGAAACCTAACTTGAGTATTACTGATAGCATGAGACAATACGGCTGATGTGTCAGGATTACGGATGGAGTGGAGAGAGAAAGATCAAAGGCAATGTGAAAGTTTGTTGAGTTTTTATTGTCGATAAAACCGAATTACAGCAGAGGCGTCATTATTGTGCTGCTCATGGGCACTGACAGTAGCCTTGGAGACATTTAGGAAAGCTAGAGTCTATGGCAACGCATTCTCAGGGATCAACTGAAGACACGACGCGTTCATAAACTGTGGAGCGAGACTGCAAGCATATGTCAGTGATGCTAGAACGAAAGATCGAACGAAAAGGGGTGCAAATCGGAAAATTGCGCATGATAAGGCTACATTCGCCTGCATGAAGGGATACAGGAGGCAAACGTAATATGTAAGAATGCGGGGTTGGTTACGCACTAAATTATTAATCGAAGGTTATTTCTATTATATTTATTACCGCTATATTGATTTTTCTTCGTTCCATTAACATGCAAGCAAAGCAAAATGATCGGTAGCCTCAACTGTGAATGGAAATTAATGTTAAATCGGCATCGGCATCGGTATCTGATTACGTGTGTAATACGCTCTGCGAGGTTTTTTCGTGGTGGACTGACGACTATGCGAGATCGTGTAATGTGCAGTAGTAGGACTGGGTTGTTACCTACTACAAAGATACTGGAAGAAAACATAAACTTTGGAGAAATAATACACACTGTTGTTGAAACCTTCACCGTCTGCGTCTGCTCCGTCTGCACGGCTGGCTTTTGCGGCTGGTGGTGTTTGTGTTTTGTTCGTTACGGTAGCAATATGTATGATGGCATATTGGCATATATACGGTAGCAATATGTTTGATATGGCATCGGAAGTGCTTGATTGAAAAAAGGATAGGAAAAATGCACCACGATTCGGCTGTTTGTCTGCTTCTTTGCTGATAACACTTGTAGTTGTTGGAGTTCATTTGGTTGTTATTTTCATTATTATCATTTAGCTGGCAGCTGTTTTTTAAATATACTGGATATTGGAAGGATTGTGTCATCTGGCATTTTGCATTTCACTCGATTGGTTTAGCATAAAGGTTGTTTGTGACTAGTTTCCATTGTTTCGATAGTGATTGCAATAGCACTTTTTCCAATTGTTCAACTAACCCTTTGCGTTTACCAAGCATTCTGTAGTTATTATGACGCATATTTTCCAAACTCGTTTGATGGTGAATCGTGCAATGTGTTCGTATACTATTTAATTTTAATTAGTGTTAAACAAATAAAACGAACCACCAAACAGAGACTGTGCACCTTGCACTGTGGGACACCATATTGGAAATTGATAGTTAACTTTTTCGGCAGAAAATCGAATCTGACTCTTGTTAGTAATAAACCCATAAGAACTCTTACATTGGTTGGTTGGTCACTACACTGACGGGGGATGCATCACCACCAGCAAGGTACGCATATGCCCGTAGGCGTAGAACGATGGACGGAACACCAGGTTTTGTTAAAGCTGTTGACTGAGGACTGGGACATTCGTACACTATGGTAGTCATACATTTGGGAATGATGCACTGCAAGGAACAAAAACCAAACCTATACTTAAAGGAACTCACGTTACACCCATTTCCATGGTAACCGCGTAGATTGTAGTGCATTTGCTGCACGCCACAGACGGCAAGAATAACATAAAATTACAAACGTAGTGTGAAAATTTAATCACAACTCCCTTCAGCATCCAAAGCAAATACATTTTCAAATCTACTGACCAGTTGGCGGAGGTGGAGATTGTTAAGAGAAAAGCATTACAATAACGATCACATACGCATCGCTTAATGTGTATATTTCATGAAGTGATAAATAAAACTAATGGATCTGTTATGTACAAGAAGATACTGTTTTAATTGTCTTACGCTCTCTTACTTGCAAACATATCTTAGAATGTTTTATGCAATTATTTTTTTTACTATATTTACATGTATCTATGTGAAAAAAATATGTGTTCGATGCTAACATGTAACTTTCGACACATACCGAATAACGGTCAACGTGGTGTCAATTGACGCTTTCCAACTTTGAGCTTCGATTGTTCGAAAATTGTTAGAGCTATCTACATGCTAGTTTCACTTTAGTATTATATTATATTAGTATTTTCGTATTAGTATTATATTGCAGTATTATATTTTCATTAAACAAGTTTTCTTTTAAAAAATATTAATCCAGAAGTTCCTTAAATACAACTTGCTAACTTCAAAAATGTGTTGGTTGGTATTGCTGACAAGTGGGAATGAGCTTTAGTTTGTTGTGACAAAAAAAAGAAGTATGATTACTTATCGTCCTAATTAAATTTACAATCCGGAGTTCCGAATAAAAGCTATGTTTTCATAGATTATTTTGTCTATTTTTGCCATTTATTCGTATTGTTCATAGCTTAAGTTAAAGTTGCTGATGTTAAAACTTGAGTGAAATAGAGTTGAGTAAAATTCCCAAGCTTCCCACACTGTTACAAGTTGTGCTTGTTTATATTAACCTGTGACTTTCACCCTTATCTCCCAAGTTTTCCAAAGAAAAGCAGAAACAGTCTTGAAATTATCAATAGTTATTTACCTATGCATAAACTTCAATCCACCTGCTTAAGCTACGCCTGGGACAAAACGCCGGTAGTGTTAAGTCGAAATATCCCGAGTACTAACACGCCAAAATACAAAACTGTTGGAGCAAAGCGCAAAGCCAACAAAAAAGTTAATGTTCTAAAACTAGCTCAAATGCGCCAGACCTTCCCGACCAGTCATAAGTCGGAAGTTTGCTCCTAGTTTTGGTTCTGCCCAAAGGTATTCTACGTTTATTCCACTTCAAAAACGAAGGTTGCTATAGTGTTCTGCAAGCTCTTTTGTGTCAAACTGTAGTTATTTTGTTTGTTATTGGTTGTATTCGTGTCTCCTGAGATAAAAAGTTACTGACACTAGGAAAAATCGATGATCTCATGGCATCGTGATCTCTTTAAGACCGTCCAAACACACAGAGTAGGTGCTATAAGCCCCCTGGCGTAGAATGTCCCCAGAATGTCCGGGATAAATAATACCCTGAAAGTGGTCTGCGGTCGATGTGGACGATGATCTAGTGAGATTCAAACCTCAAACAAGGGGTGAGGGTTGCGCACTTAGTAACCATAACACCGCCGCAATTTTCACTAAAACGAAAAAAAACAGGCATAAATAAAACAGACGGGTTCCATGACCCCGATGGGCTTGTGATCTTAAGAATTCAATGTATAAATTTTCGCAACGGAAAATGAAGAAATGTTGCATTTTGAAAGCAGTGAAATAGGAGAAAAGAAGTGCAAAAAACGTAACACTAATTATATTATTAGATGTTCACAGCATGTTGTCCATGAGCTAGTTGCTATTGAAAGCTTTTTAAATGACGGATAGAGAAATTTGTTACTCTGGAGCTTCTGAGCATAAAACCTAAACCTAACCAAAAAAGTTATCCCAGTTTCACTGTATCGTTGGTGAGTTGCTTCACTATTTCACACATTTCACCACGCTTTCGGTGTCCGAAGCTTGCTCTGGGCAATTTGGTTTTACGTAAGGGCTAATGGGCCATAAACGTGTGCCATAAAACATGACATGACGATCATGTAGTTTTCCGAAACAGAGTAAAGCTTCGTTTGAGTAGCAAATACTTTGAACAGTTCCGTTCACATTTACCTAAAGCTACATTGCGTGTGATGGTGGTAAAAGCGTGACTTTTTCTCAGGTTTTTGGTTGGTTCTTCATTAAGATTCCTGACCGCCCGAATTCCTTCTCTCTTGCGAGTTTCGAAAAAAACAATCCCCGAGTGTGATAGGCCTTTTTCCAGTGTAGCTGCGTTTTGAGCAGAACCTTTTGGTTATTTTCTTTGCATGAATTTTGCAAATTTTGCTAATTGAACTCAGCACAGGGCACTTGTAATGATTTACCGATATTTCAATCATGCCGCGATGTTAACACCGCCCGAACGGTTGTTTTCAGGATGTTTGCGTTACAGAGCAAAATAAACAACCAGTACCAATTGAAATTGTTTTCGTAAATTGCTAACATCTATCGAAGCCCTGAGGGATGAACAATAGCAGCGATTAAATTTACATTTTACAATGCAAGAGTAACGTGATCGATAGAGTTAAAGCTAAAAACCATCGTCATGCAATGGAACGGTTTCCAGCGTGTGTGGTGATAATCGAAATCCGGCCTGAATATTGATGGTAGCAAAATTGAATACTTATGTTAATCCTTTCGCCTGCTTGCATCGACAACGTAGGAAAGCATTCCGTACGAAAGTGGGAACATTGCAGCGCGGATGGGCACTAGTTTTAAATTCAAAATATTTTTCGTTTAGAGACGTTGATGTGAGTTGCGCCAAAAAGCTGAATGAATGCATAGTAGCAAAGAGTTGTTTATAAATCGGTTATGCCTGTTTATTGCATTTTAAATTTATTTCACACATCATACCCTTGTTCATGGTAGGACGTCTGGTTTGATCGTGCTGCGATGATATCGGTGCGGAAATTTGTTATTTCTTTTCCCGTTTCAAACAACCAGCCCAGAGGCGTTTGCCCAATGGCATGCTGACAATGGAAGCAATGTGAATTTGACAGCGTTACTGGTTTCGGTTTTGCTGAACCACCAGAACTCAGAAGAATATCCCCCAAGGACATCGCACGAATGGGTGTGTTTGACACGGATGTGAACCACAACGACGGGCTGGAGGGATATAAAATTCCATGTCGCATAATATTTACAGTGACAACTTATCGTACTCCTACCACCACGAAACCGTTTGTTAACAGAATCTATGGCATCGGATATGGGACGCATAAGAAAGTGCGTGTGTGTTAAAGAGATAATTGCGCAGAAAGAAAGTTGATAACACTTTATCCGTTCCGTTCCGATATGTTGTTTGAAATGTTAAATCTTTCAAAAAGCTACACTACAATTTTGTTGATGTCTCCATGAACCTGACCTAAAGCATGTCTTAAAGCTTTGCGTAGAATGCACGTCGCATAGGCGATGATATTCTGGACATGTTCTGCGAATCATTTCCGTCACGTACGGATCCGACGTGATGCTGTGTACTTTATCTGTCTCGAATACCATTTGACCGTTTGAAGCTTAAGAGGCCGATAAGACAAATGAAATGTGTGTTTTTTTTTCTCTCTCCAATTGCTATGCACAACACTACCGGCATTTGGAAATGCTGGCTTTGCTCCCAAGCCCAATGTGACGGCAAACGTTATGTCTCCACCTCTGACGAGACACATTTTCTCGCGAATGATACATATCTTTGGCCGGTCCTTCGGATCAGACAAAACAGCTAACACGAACACGAAAGCTAATAGGTTTGAGTAAGTAAAGTCGCAAGACATAAAAAAAATAATGATCGCTTAAGGTGATTTATGTGTTCTTTCCCTGATTTCTTGTTTTTATTCGTAAGTCATATCATTTTGTCTTGACATTGTTTAGTTTTTCCGTTTGTCCATTGTTAATGTTGAGGAAATGTTTTTGGGAGTTTGATAATCTATTATTGGCCACCTTTTTTTTGTAAATAACCAAATGAGGAAGTGTAGTTGGGCTACACAATATTATAGAACAGTTATGTATGTGTGTTTTTTACATATTGAGCCTAACGTTATTTGTCAGAAATATGTTAAAAGTTTTCTCCATAAAGATGATCGTTAAAAGTTTTCTCCATAAAGATCATAAGTTTTTTTTATATATGAATATTAGCAATCTTAGCTGTTAGCAATCCTTTAGTTGCTGGATAAAGAGAATATGACAAAATTGCAAAACTTACTACTTTTGCCTTTGCATATGAATCAGGAATTCTATTTATTATAGATTTTATGCAATGTTTTGTTCTAGGTTTATTAAGTTTTGTCTTCCATTGGTCAGTCTATTTGAGTTTAAAAGCTAAATTATCAGGATAATTAGTTTTTCTTCCCAAAACCGCAGGTTGTCGATCATAATTTATCGCATCGAATGTTTCGTTACATTAAAAAGCAACTTTATTGAGTTTGTTAACTGTTTGCCAAAGGGTGTTTCCATGTTGTTTGTTTCTACATCTAATTGGAAGTGGTTTAATGACAGCGAAAAAACAGTTATATTTCTGCTTACATTATATGTTTTTGAATTGAAAAAAAAGAATCTAATTGTTAAAAACATATAAAATTATAAAAAATATGAAAAATTGATTAACTAGACAAAATACAATCTGCACTTGCAAGCAGAATAGCGAGTGCTAATATTATATTGCAAGAAATATGGAATAGTTACATACACTTGTTACGTATTTATCGCAATTATATCCAACAGAAATTTCTTAGATAAGAAGATATACTGCAAGCATCATCTTGCAAACAAGGCTCTCTTATTGGTTTGTTTCTTTTATTTTCATAACTAAATTACAACCCACAAAACCAACAACACCGACGGTCCAACGCATTCACCGGTATCGATTGAAAGAGCAGTTGTGATGAATAGCAGCATACTAAAGGTGCAAATGATCAGTGAAGCTGACAACACTGTTCACACTTCAATGCATTTTCGTCCATAGCTGCAGCCTTCTGTAGGTTGGCAGACAGAAAAAGAAATGAAAATGCATGCAATGCCCATTCTCTTCGTGGCGCGAAACGCACAGATCGAATGGAAGTTGCAATGCAATTTGGCAATTTGTGAATCATGTTCACAAGCGTGAGGCTTGATTGCCAGAAAAGCTATCATTCATATCTTACCAATGTACGATTTCACAGTAGCTATTAATAAATAACTACCAGAGATTGTGATACATGCATAGCAGTGTGGTTTTGAGTTTAGTATTCAGTTTAAGTATTTCAAACATCTGTACCATTAGAGCATGAACACATTCCCGCGAATGAAAGTCGTTAGAAGTGTTTGAAACATCAGATGATTTCATAAAACAAGTTTTGTGCTTTGCCCTCAATTGTCCACGTCACGACTTAATCGCAAGCCAGAAAGACCGCCACCACAACTGTTCCTCGGAAATCGATCCTTGGCTGAATGGGCTATAAGCAATGCTCCACGAAAAAGGCCTGACTTTGTACTCTCCCGGGAAATCAAACAGACACCACAAAAGCGGTATCGATTACAGCGAACGAGGCAGTAGATCCTCATACTGACCAGCTATAAGACATTACTAATCGATGCTGGGAGACCACGGTTGATGATGCTTTCGGGAGGCCAGGCTCAACAGGTTCCGGGCAGCCGTCGCAGCCGATGTCCGCGAGGCACGGAAACTGATTCTAGCGCCCCACAGTTCGCGGAAGTAATTTGTAGTCCGCCTTACGTGGGCTGTACGTACAGTCGTTCAACATCCGATCCGGCCGTAGCGTGCTGTATCTGCGGCTGGCTGCGGCACACTTGTTTGTCCCACCATCTCTTGCGGCCAACACCTCATGTCTTCGAGGCAAGTGTGAAAGCTGTGGATTTTCGCGCAAATTGCGATCTAGGAACGTAACACATTGTAAGCCTTACCGAGAATCGAACGCGGAGCCGTCGGTGGTAAGCGTTTTCTTTTATTTACCACACACACACACACAGTGACACAATGTTTCTCCGTTGCCGCTTCAGCTACGATATCACCCGGTTCTCCGGCCAGCCGTGTCTGTGATGTCGTTTTTCATTGAATGAGACAGGTTCAGGAAGCGTCAATTCATGGTGTTGGTTTACCTTTAGCGCGGTATCATTGCCTGGACCGCTGTCTGGTTCTTATAATACATATATTTTTTTTTGTTTTCCTTAATTTGCTACTTCCTTGAGGCTTGTCAACGGAGCGTTCTTTTTCATGCGCGGTATCGACGTTTTTGTTCTGCCCGGCTAACCGAGGCCTTTCGGCACTTTAATTAAGGAAACTCTGCGGTTAGCTTCTGCTCGAGAGGACATTCTTTGAGTTAGGGTAGGTTTTTCTGGTGGTGAATACGTCTTATGTACGTTTACTCGCATATAATAATAATAATAATAATAATAATAATAATAATAATAATAATAATAATAATAATAATAATAATAATAATAATAATAATAATAATAATA
>KB672713.1:5405244-5465171 GCA_000349145.1 Anopheles dirus | reverse complement strand
AATAATAATAATAATAATAATAATAATAATAATAATAATAATAATAATAATAATAATAATAATAATAATAATAATAATAATAATAATAATAATAACAATGTTTACTCAACAATATAATTGTTATCACCATAGTTATTTACATAGTATGTTAACATACATTTTATAAAAAATCCTTCTCAGCAGAATTCCTAAGTTAACTACGAATGTTTTATACTTTAGGAAACATAGCCTCTAACAATTTGTTCCCATTTTTTGTCATGTCAAATTTCCATCCTTTAATGATTCTTATCACATTTCCATTTACTATCTCTTCCATATCTTTCATGCAGATCTCGTTATCGTTTCGTACAGTGTTCGTACAGTGAGAAAAGATGCAGATGTATTTTTACTAATTAGGATGAATTACTTCAAACAATAAGCCAAGCGTTCGTGATCGTCCAGGGTGCACGGCAGGTCATACGGTGAATTATTATCTCGGTAGACGGGACGCAGATTGATTACGTCCGACACCACGGACACTCAGCCGGTCTTTAATTAAATTTTATGATCGTGTCTTCCAATGTCATCCCCACCGGTCATGCCCGCAGGACGATGCTGTAAAGATGGACAGATTGAAAGGTGAATGTATGTCTTGTAGGGTACGATAGAACAGAGGACGTTCATATGGAGAGAACCCAAATGATTGTGTAGCTGTTGTGACACATACATCATTATTGTTTCTGAGAACGTTTGCAGATTAAATAATGTCATTACGTTTTAATTCATAATTCATAGCATTCTTCATAATTCATCATTCTTACTAATTAGTTTCTACATGTGTGACTACTGTCTAACTTATCAACATAAGCCTAAAAGCTCTAAATCAGATATGTATAACTTAAATGCATCATTAATAAAAAAAAAACATTCATTATTTAAAGCTTTGACACTCCTGCTCTGAGCCCCTGTTTGTTCATGGTGAAAATTATGGTAATTTTCGACAAAATCAAAAACCCATAACCAAATCCTCAATCATGCAAATTGAAATTAAGAGAATAAAGTCCGTTTATGTGTTGTTTGTTCCGATGTGCGGTATCTTCCTAGCATAGAAGAGAGAGAGAGAGAAAAAAATCACCTACATAACATGTACCAATAAAACTCGATAGTCTGCTTCGGGGAAAAACAAACCACCACTTTCACAAAAACGAGCCAAACAATTTCCATTTCAGACTTCTTTATGCAACCATCAAATGAACTTGCGCTATCATTCGACCCATTACAGTGCATCACCGGGCGGATGAAGTGGCAAATTACTTCACTTCCAGCTCATGTACGCGCTACAAACACGGATTTAATATGCAATGCCGCTCCGGGTTTGCGAGACCATCAAATTTTCCCGACGCTGTCTTGAGCGTCTTTTATGCCGAGAACGTTCTCCCTATTGGCCACCGAGATTCGCGATCCGGGCACCCGTGTACAATTCCCATTGCCGACACTTACGCTTGGAAGTAAGTATCCGCTCAAATGTTTGCCTACGAAGTTCTGTGTACGGTGCGGCTGTGCTGGCGAATCATCTTTAAAGGTGCTTTGTTTTATCGCTATTGTGAGGAAATTGGTCCTCTTGCCCAAAATCATATTCGAAGCGATCGCCTGTCGCGGCTCCAATTTGTGTTCAAAAGAATTAATTATGAGATTTTAACTAGCGCACGGTGTGAAATGATACGAGACTTGGTTCATCTCATTCTGAAACGTCGTGAAGTTATATATAAAACAAAATATGGAAGAAATGCTGCACCAACTTTATTCATAAAGGATTCGATATAATAGTACATAATAACATAATCATTGCATTTGTTTCAACAGTATTTTACGATACTAGATTACATCAAACGATTAAACTTAAAAAAAAATCACAATAGATTCACATCGAATTTCGTTGACGGTCTTCCAAAAAAAACATCAAAAGCGAATTGTTGCGGAAGAAGTGATTTCTCGGAACATGCTCTCTCTCTTGTTTGATCACAAAAATCAGCTGTTCCTCTTCCGATGTTCGCTGCTGCTCAGAGAAATGAGAGAAAGTGCAGTGTAGCTGGTGCTAGCCGCCCTCATAGGGATTGATGTGTGTGAGAGTGTGTTTGTAGATTTCCCCAAGCATTGAGTGCCGTTATTGGGAAGCAAACACATGCAAACCGACTTCGGCTATTTTGTCGCAAATAACTATAGGCTGTGGAGCTAAGCAATGTGGCCAGAATAAACATCGCCATAAATTAATGGCGGCATAGGCAACCAATGAAGGTATTAGCGATCAAAGGAAACACAGAAACGATTGACATAGACCTTCAAGTTGTTTTTTCATGTATTCTTTTATCACAACGTCAATGACCATAGTGAACAGAACATCCTTGTCAATTTCTATAAAACATAAACTGTAGCATACCATATCCTGAAGAGTTTCACTGGAGTGTTCAACGTATTGAATCACCATACAGATGGTTCTTTTGATTATAATACTCAGTTTGCTTACAACTCGCGCCTCGCGAGGACGTGTTTCACTTTGCGAAGGATACTCGCGTTCGTTGTGCCGAAAGAACGATTCCTTCGGCAATTTTGAATAGGAAATATTGGAAGCTGAACATGCAATATAAATATAAAGAGCAATTATTATCAAAGTGTGTGTGTGTGTCTTGAACGTGATTGAAGTTGTATAGCTTCAAATGTTCTAATAGGTAGAGAAATCTTAGCAGCTGTCCGTGAAACATCCGCAATCGGTAGCAATATCTCGTCTCATAAACGGAATGAAGAACACATCTGTTACTTTGTTAAACTGTATAGACATAAAGCGTAACCGAGTGTACTCAGCAAACTAAAGCTTATCCATGCGTCCACATTGTCCTTTGGCGTGCAGAAAGTAGTTCTTGCCAAATGAGCCATAGAAGTTCGCAAGATCATATTCGCCAAACATCAGCTATTCAATAGTTCGTTTGCACTGCGCATACAATCGGCAATTGTTTTCCCTCTCAATAGAGCCCTAGTGCACACATAGCCTAGCGGCGTGGTAGAGTTTGATCCGGCGAAGATGTTGCAAATGCAAACATCAAGTTTTTGTGGTTCACAACGTATATTTTACTATCCAAAGTTCGGTTGAAAGTGAGTGATGTGATTGCAACCAGAATGATAACATCCTTAATGTATATAAAATATATCTTCATAAGATACTAACATAATATCAATAGTTTTTTTTGTATTGGTTGGGAGAATTATCTTCATAAAGCTTAAGGAAAAGAAAGTTATTTATGTGGCCAAATCTATACACAAAGATCACTCACTGCTATAGGAACCCACCATAGGAAGACCGGAAGTGGTTTATTACTGTGTGCCGGTAGGTTCGTTTGCGATTATTAGCTTAGGGTACGGTTGTTTCTGTAGCACAAGAAAAATGGTTTAATAATGGCAACAGCTTGGATTGTTAAGCTAACTTAGCCAACTCTTTTTTCGGATTAAAGTTGGGCGCCGTGTTGGTTCAAACGGTGGAGCTAACATAGCAACATAGTTTCGTTGTTTAATGCTGACCCCTAGCAACGCTGACGGGTGTCATGTTTTTCTTTATTTTTTTTTTTATTCCATCGTAACACATTGAAGCGTCCCTCCTACCGCACAATTTGGGCATAGTACCGAAACCGTGCACTCTATAAAGCATGTCTAGTCGTGCCCACTAATTGGACAGGAAATGAAGTAAAGTGGTTTTGCATAAATTTCACCGTCGAGCAAAAGTTTGCACGGTCAGCCGGAACACTTTGATCTGAGCCGATGCTGTAACCAGCAGACTTCGATGCTCGCGTAAAACGTTGCCGTTGTTCGGTTGTTTATTGGAACCAAATTAATTTCGTGCCATGGCAAGCGGGCTGCTCATGACAGGAACGCATTTTTACCAGTTTACATTCATTGATCGAACTATCAAAACAATGAAAGTTTTCTATTGATCCACAGAAAAGCGGATTTATGCTGAACAAAATACGGTGGGAGAAGTAAAAAATCGTGCTACATTAGCTTGCCTGCTGCTGATGCATTATCTTACTTAACAGATGAAGTGCCTCATAAATCACCGTTGCAACATGAGCGTAAATTGCATAAAATACCTTCTGGTCAAGTATTGTGAGAGCCAGCAGCTCGAAAAACAACGTCAAACAAACAGCAACGTCAGCCGCAAAACAGCAAAACCGGTACAAACCAGTTACACAGCACATATCCACCGAAGACAAAGAATCTACCGCGAAGCGTGCTTGGTCCTTTTTTTTCGCCTCCTTTTAGCTAATCGACCGCAGTTTTTATGAAAAAAAAACACCTAAAAAGTTCGCGCATCCCGCAGGAAGAAGGAAAGGAGACCGCAAAAAAGCGCATCAAACAGAGGCGGAGAAAATCGCAACCGTGGTAGCAAAATTGAATATTTATGTTTCCAACCTTCCGTCTGGGTTTGTTTTTCGTTGTTGGTGGTGCTGTTGTTGTTGTAGTTTCTGCATACCGGCATTAGCGTTGACCAGGGAGCGAGCATAGCGCATGCCGCAATTCCCACTCCTCGGGACTTTTTTGGCACCCAAAATGTTACTTCAATAAATCACCCGGCACGCAAACTTTTCGCCAAGTCACATCCACACACACACACGACAGGACCCCGGCAGCGGTGGATCGAGTGGATCGAGTGTCTCACGTTCGCACCGTTCGAGGTGTGCTGTTTGGAGGTGGGGAGTTGTTCCGGGAAACCGTTCGTACAGTATATCGAAGTTTCGGCTTTGTAAAGTCATTGTGTGACATTTAAGTGCCTGATGATAACAGCCATAACAGATCACATTTGCAATTGGTGAAGCGGTATTTGGAAGCTTTGTTGAGTAAAATTTATTAATTGAGGCATTACGCTGACACTTTCGAAACAAGTACTCGATGTGGCTTAAATTTCACATCCTACCTTATTAATGCGTTACTTTCTAGAATTAGGTCTAGGTCTAGGTTCTCAACGATCATACATAACAACAGTGGTAGGTAAACTTGAACCAGTGTCTATCGATTTCTAACATTCGAAAATCTTATCAATCGTTCACCACCATTCCCATTTGATGATTTGACATCTTTTGACTCCAGATGTCTGCTATTCGAATTATTGATTTGTCCGAAGATTGATGGAACAGGGAGACGTAGAGTGATAGCGGTAGAAAAATAATATAAACTAGCTAGCACCGACGTTGGCCTAGCCGTTTTGATGGTGCGTACATTGGCATCCATCATGCAGATGCTTTTGGCCGCTCGCTTCGTTAAAGAACTCACGTTCCGTAGGTTCGGTTTCAGTGAACGCTCAATCAGTAGATTATCTGTAATCTTTGAAGGACAGGCAAATAATGGATTGTCTCGACTCCGCTCGAAATCGTGGTGGCAAAATTTGATAGACGGAGTGCTGAAAAAGTGAAATCCGACGTGACAAACGATACTTTGTACGACCAATACGTATTGTAGATGTGATTTCGTGTGTGGGGGGTATATCTTTCTTCAAGGTTTGATGAAACACCATGCGTCTCCATTCCAGCATTGACTAATTCTTGTATTTTTTTTGTAAATTCTGATTTGTATAGATTCCGATACTGCGATTGAGATTATGAAACTGGTTAGGATTTTCATTATTTTGTGTTTTATTTTGTGGCTTTAGTTAGTGACTTGGGTCGTAATTATTAGTTGTTGAATTGAGTAAAAGATTGACAGTAGAAATAAATACAACTAAGTTCAATATATAATAAATCAAATAAAAACAAATAAAAATACTAATAATAAACACCACAATCATAACACCATCAATATTTCGAACGAAAAACAGTGAGTGCTTACATGAGCGTCCACAGCTGGCGTACTCGACTTTCTTAAAAGCCTTTTCACATCGTACCGCGGGTGTTCCAAACCACAGGAACTCGGACATGAAGAGTGGACATATCGAAATGGTAGCAAGTGGTGTATAATACATGCGCTAACAGTTTCATGCGAAAAAAAACTAACATAGTCCCCATCGAGCTCGTTAATTGAAATATCAAATAGTGCTGGTGTCATTTACTCAGCTCCTCACCTCAACCTTAATCAAACTAATATCTTCATGTTCAACTTCGCACTATGATTGATGTCTCCACGAAACGGATGAAGTGAATCTGTTTAACCTACGAACTTATTCATTTCTCTAGCACCGTGCGACAGCCAATTAATGTCCTGCCGGTGCCTAGGTAACCCATCCGAAGCCACCATATCCCCAAGGCAAATTACGCTGATAAGCGAGCTCAAAACTTTGGCAATTAATAATCATATTCCGGCTCATGAAAGCACAAATAAAGTGTTCGGGTTCCATGTCGTAAATAATGAAGCCTTAGTGCATCAGCTGAAACTTATTTAGCGTTATTAATTGGTATCGTTTAGGGTAGCAGCGAGCGTTGCTGTCCGACGCCGGAGTTTGGGTAAGCGGGAAATAATGGTATTCTTTAACTTTTGATTCGATTCGTTTCTATTATGTCTAGTCTGTAGACTCGAAGTGTTTATTGTGCGGTTCGCAATCGTCCGCACGCTTCGTTGATTCTAGTTGTGAAAGTTTGATGTTTGACGGGTAACGACAGTCAGATTGAACGCCACATTCTGTGTTCAACTACCGTGCGTGTTCCGCCAGTATTATAATTTAATGTCTCGAAGAACTTTTACTTAATGTTTATTAATAAACATTTACGTACGTCGTGCCATGCAAATGTGCTTCAATTCATTTATTGTTGGTTTCATTACGCTGCTGTAATATTCCATGCAGCTTAAAGCCTAAAGTGCATTGAGGCAGAACAAACTAACCACGTTGCCGATGTGTATTCTACTACTTTATGGCGTGCTTATCAATCACCCGCTGCTATCTGTGTCACTGTATCGATCCATTTCCGACAGTGCGAACGTTTTGATTCACAGCGATGAATACTATTCGAAAAGATCCTTCGTTACGAGATCAAAAGCGTGTAGGGGAACGACTTCGTTACTATTAAAATTACCTTTTCGCTTTTTAGTACATAAAATAGGTTTTAAAACTAGGATTCTATCAAAACAAATGATTATCATTGCATAGTTTCACACTTAAATAGCAATATCAGCTATTCTTTATCAATAAATGCTCAAACTGTCGTAAATTCATTTACTATTCTGTACATGTAGTCTTTCACGAGGAACTGCACCTTGTTAGAAAATTACCTGTGAATCTACTTCTGCTCTGCCAATTTTACCACTCTTTGCTTACTTCCACCTTGAGCCGCACAGTATGCGCTTCTTATCAGTGCAGCTTATACAGTGCTCCAACGTCGAGCCATCTATCGAGGAAGGAACGTATTGATTGAAAAGCACAAAAATAAGGACAAAAGTCAATCACGGAGCGTGAATGTGCCGTGTGCAATGGGGCAATAAAAACATCTCGTGCTTGAAGCACCAAGCAAAATGGCATACCATAAATTTAAAAACACGTTTCTTAGTCGAGTATGAACGACAGAGAGTGTGTAGTGAAATATGGATGGTTGAATCGATTGGATTTTATTTTAAACACATATCGATTCAAATAATTTTAAATTGATACTGCAGTAATGCAAACATTTCAAAGCAATTGAACGAGTTTCTCGAAGTCAGTATGCTTTTAACATTTTTCGTTTTGATGGGATAATAAATATAACGCAAATATCAATAATTTAATTATACTAAATCCTTCTTCAATTTTTTTTTTAATTTTTTCTCAATAATCAAATCAAATCAAAATCGAAACAAACTATTAAGATCAGCTAAGCTAAGGACATAATTATGATTAATGTTTGTTAAATAATTAATGTTATAAGATTTCAGGCGAACCCAGTAACTCCATGCTCCATTATTGTAAACTATATTATATTATCATGCGCCAATAAATTCACATACTACTACTACTAAATATACTAACACGGTTTGTACATTGCTAGTTTGGCTAGAGCGAAAGGAAGGATGTTTATTTTTTATGGAACGAATTTAGTAAATTCAATGAAATGGTTAGTTAATTTCAATAAATGCTCTGCTATATTTAAAAAAAGGATATGTTATTACAGTTTCAATTTGGTTTCCTGTAATTGTTTTCATTTCAAACAAGTTAGCAATATTTATCAATCGAAATAAGTTGATTTTTCACACTGATCGATACGCTACTGGCTTAGTATCTCTGCTGCTGATAGCGCCGTGTGGAAATCGGTCAGTTGGTACACTTAAGTAAATATAGCTGGTGCTACTGCTTTCCATGACAACAGATGATACCGCGTTAGTGGCTTTTCCCCCCATTGCGAATCGATAGCGTTGGATACCGGGAGAGAAACATAGCGAGCGGTTCCGAAGCTCACCCGAACGCTCAAGATGTTTCCGAGAACTGGCCCGTACCGATCTCATCTGCGCGCGAGTTCGACTCACCAGTTCGTACCCTTCCTGCTCGCGGATCGTGCGGTCGTGTTTCACAGACCGGCATGCTGGATTTGTCGCTGGTGGCAAAAAAGACCGGCTGAGATAAGCAGGTTGTTTCTGTAGTGTTGCTCACAGTGCTGCCGCTGCATCACAGTTGGCGGTGAATATGGTGTTTTTAATTACAGTGTGCTTTGATGTGGAATCGCGAACGGAGCAGTGCAAGTGATATTAACTGAGCCATCGTTGGGAGCAAAACGGTTTTTTTCGACCTTTGCAGAACATGATGATAATGGTGAAAAGTTTGCGGAAAGAAATGTGTCTGTGTCAGAAGCAGCCTGGGCCGGTGGAGTTCCTGGGATAGTCTTCTTCTTGAAGGCAATTGTTTTTGCACCGTGCTGTGAATGAGGTGCATTGGTGATTTTATGTTTTGCAATACACGAATGCTGCCCGGTTGCGGAAGTAAAGTGTTCAATTTGCAGCAATTGTTCTTCATACGCTTTCTAGTTGAAATAAACGCATGCTAGTGTATCGACGTGCTTCTGTTGAAGGTGATTTTTTCGGATTTGCTGAGTGCAATGTGTGCCATTATGCTATAATTTGTTAATGATATTATTCGTATCAACCTGTGGCAAACTTGGTGTGTAGTGATCCAATCCAATATTGATAAAACAGCTACCCGTAATTTCACAGTGAATAAGTTTTGCAAATCACCATCCAACGGTGCAGCAACTTTCGCGTACAGTTCCGCCTTCGCGCAAAAATAAAACACCGAGGGCAAAGGAAATAAACCACAAAAGTCAGGGTCGTACAAGAACCCGGGATCGATGACGCGATATCGCGCGAAGCAGATGGGCGCACGGGCAAGTATCAAGTACTTTTCGATTAATGGAATAACAAATAACCTACGGGGCACAATTATTCCGCGCTAGACGTGATCTTGTACCCCGCTACGTTCGATAATGAGTGTTTATTTGCCGGCGGAACGAACGGAGTCACTTGACGGGTTTAGAGTCTTTCAAAGCCCACTTCAAACAGAATCACCTCGAGCCGCCAGCCGCGGACACCGGATCGGATCGGGTAGTTTCGGTGTTTATTGCGCTTGATTTGCAACATGTTACATGACCACGTCGGTGAACGCATGCGACCGGAGCCGGCCACAGCTCATCCGCAACCGCCAAAAGACCGGTTCGCACCGAACGAACGAATGTGTCTGCAGTGAGTGCGGAATTGTTTGTTCTGTTTTGTTTGCGTGTGCCACTGCTGCACAGTTCGCGTCATTCTTCATTTGTTTGGAAGTTGTTAGACACACACACACACGCACATAAATGCGGATGCCACTTGCTCGCCGTCCAACTTTCAGTTTATCGTGCCGTGGGTGACGATCCGGCAAATCGATGATCGTCCATAGATGTTGTGGGGGGGGGGCGATAAAAACAATACACTTGGCTGCAGCCCCGTGCTGGTTTGCGGAAACGGATAAAAGTTTTATCTCAACCCAAAAGTTGACCCAAACGGGGTAAGATTGGTTCATCTAACCCGCCGTAACGTCGTTACATCAGATTGTGCGTGGTTCCTCTTTCTCCTAAGGAAAGGTAGCATGAACGATACGCGTACAAGCGAAACGCACGTTGTAAAGGCAAACAGACTAAAGCGAAGCGAAACAACTCCGAAACAGTTACGCTAACGATGGTTATTTGTTTAAGGCAGAGGTTACAATTTATTGGAAAAGCTCAAATGCTATTAATGCAGTAAATCACAGCAAGGGTTGTCGGCGAGATTTTAACCCTAAACGCACCTAAAAAGTGAGACACATTCGAAACATATTATTTGCATTCTCTGACTTCCTGACTCAAAAAATATCACTCTAAAATCAGTGTGCTGCACTGTACCGGGTTTGGTTATCGCTGAACAATGCTTCTCATTTCACTTTTTTGTGACACAGCCAACACGCAGTGCTGCATTGTAATTTATGGAACGGGCTGCAGTCGGTAGGTTCGCCATTATGTTTTGTTTTCGCCCGTTGTGGCAACAAAAACACACCTAACACGCTTTCGTTGAAACAATTTTATGACTGCAGATGATATTAAGTCAACAACTTTACAACTCATTTCATGCATTTCAGTATGAGGTTGCTAATACGAAGGAAGGGCACACATGGATGGAGGATGGACATGGACATGACGTATTTTGTAGCACTGCACGGTACACACAAGATTACCAGTGCGATTTATGTATCTGCATGTGCTTTATGTGATGGAATTAATTGGTTGTTGAACTGAACTTTGTTGAACTAAAAATGGGTATATCATCAACGAATATGGTGATGATACCATTGTGCCAAGGTTTTTATAACATTGAAAGAACAGTTCATCGTAGTTACCTTTGATTTCGTAAATAATTTCATGTTGTGCTTCTACCTACGGGTTACATTAACGCATTAACGTTAACATAAATCACACAATCACAGTGGAACTTCGCACCAAAACAAAAGGCTGTGGGGTTGCATTCATTCCGAATGAACTGAAAGGTATATGCCACGTTCAAAGCAGTACGAGCGGACCTTTCAAACATACACGAGCGCGCGCGCCCCAGCGTAGCCTTCGTCTCGCACGTTTGCTCTATAAGGTGACTACGACAACAAATCCTAAACAAATGAAGTAAATTGTAATTATAAACATTCGTTTGCCTCGGCTCGTATTACGGCGGTCCTGGAGTCCGCCCAGCAGAACCGAGATGCGAGCTCGCCCGCGGAATGTGTGCGTTCCCGATGTAAATAAAACAATTATTACGAGAAAACGTAATAATGCAAAACTGCTGAGCGTGGATGCCTGTTGCCCGGGGTGGGTTGGCAAATTGGAAGCAACATTAGTGGCAACGAAAGGAGAAATGGCAAGCCGGGACGTGGGGTGAATTTCAGATATAAATAAACGTAAAATGCACTTCCATCAGCCGTCGATTCGCCGTTGTAGGTTCGGTTTGGTTTGGTGTTCGGTCGAGCGGATGGGTTTACGTGAACCGTACGGCCAGGGCAGCCTCAAACCCATCGGTCCACCCGCCGCGGTGCACGCGGTGGAGGAAAGATCAATCAACCTTCGGCTGCACAGCGTTCCACAGCGTAAAGGTTCGCGGTTCCATCTTGGCAACAGGTTGCGATTTGTTGCAAACACTCGCGAACGGATGCGCTTCATTAATGCTGTTTTCCTGCCAGGTTGCTGTGGCTGTTACGATAGGTCAAGGATGGTTCTTTTTAGCAAAGGGAATCACGTTTAGATCAGTAGCTTTGCCGGGGGTTTTGAAGTATTGGAAGTACTCCATCGTCGATCAAAGTTTATCACTAGTACATCGTCTATGTTCTAAATCTCTGCAGAGAGCTTATAAATCCAACGAGCATGTAGTAAACGAATTTTTAACTTTAAATTTCCATTCCGAAAGGCAACGACGCGAAGCACTTTTATCTCCTTCCTTTTTTGTGCCAAGGCGCATCGCAACAGCCGGGAAGTGTTTCGAAATTTACTACATGTGCGCCCACTGCGAATAGCTGTTGTCTGCTATATTGCCACTTTTAGATGCCATGAAAATAACCATGGCAAGTCTTTGGCCGTTTGCCGACGCTGTCGGTTTTTTGGAACCTTTCCCTTGGCGATCTTAGCGAAGGGAAGCCGAGGGAGTGATATGGCAAAGCGTCCAAGCATGCGAATATTTCTATACGTGTCGATTGAATCGAGCTGCATAATTGTGCCCCGAAGGTGGCTTAAATTCCCCACAATGCTGTCAAACAATGATAAACACAACCCATCACATAACCTCAAAGCGAGAGGCTGATGCCACCGGATAGCTAAATTGTATATCTAAGTTCGGCCATGTTCTCCAACAGCCAGCCAGCCAGAATGACGCAAACTTCGCACCGTTGTTGCTGTCTTTTCGTTCGGTTTTTATTACAATAAATCACCCGATACGCCAACTTTTAGCCAGATCATCATGGATGCGAACCGTAGATGTTTCTCTCTGCGGGATATTCTTGACCTTTTTGCCCATCTAGGTCCTCTTGTACTGGTTGTTAGGAATTGTAAACGTGGGTTCATATGTTCAAACATTTTAAGCATAAAGTAAAGCTTAAGTGAACGCAATAAAGTGAGTTTTGTGTTAACATTTGGAACGCACCGCTAGTTGCCAAATAATTACTCTATACGTTTGCATCGCGACTCATGAATATGCAGGTAGCAGTATTGTCAAACAGTATTTAAGCGGCGACTTCATTGCAACCGTTCTAATGAGCACACCAAACATGTCGATTGCAGATAACTAGCAGGAATGTCTAATAGCTCACCTGCACGGCTTAGGACAGAAGAGGTTATTGTAATATAGACATCGTGCGCGGGGCAAAACTAACTGTTCCAACATAAACTGAATTGGCGAGGCTCTGTAGCTTAGCACAGTGAGATGATAACGCATCTCGAGTGACGGTAGACCATTGCGTCCGGTTGCGTGCGATACATACGATGCCATAAGTCCACTTGATCCTGTGGTTTATAAATTATCACCACACGGCTGCAGCATGATGAAGGTAATGGTCAAAGTTGTGGAGAAGAGCAGATCAAGGTGGGCAATCTCGTGTTGCATCTAAGCCTCCGTAAGTATCTCCGCTCAAACAAACCGTACATGTACCAGCTGGTGACTTTGGCAAGCACATGTGGTGCTGGTAAATGTTTATTGCAGCAACCATTCGACAAGAAAGTCAACGCTTACGGAAGCCCTAGAAAAGAGCTGCGGTGTGATGCGCAGTTTGAAGATAATGTGGAATGGCAGATGCAGTGTGAGATGCATGCTTGATGCCGTAAAACATGCCGGTATTATTTTAATAATTGCTTTACAATATTTTTATCAAAGTGGTTTTAAAAGTGGTTTATATGCATAAGTAAATATATATAACAAACACTTTATAGTCTAACTGACGTATGTGTTGTCAATCACCCCTTAGTAAAAAAAGCCATCCTTAATACCTTTTTGTCCTTAGAAAATAAACTGGAAAAGCGAATATATAGCAATAGCAAGTGTATGATGCCCCTATTAAACTCCAAATTTAATAAAAGGTTGCGTAAAAGGTGGCAAACTTTGTTATAAAGTTATAGTGGGGCTTACTTTCAATCCACATCCGAGAGAACATGACATGCTTGGCATTGACAGTTGCGTAGAAAGTGAAAGAAGCCAGTAATTCGTCTAGACAGTGGACGAATGCTGGAACGTGATCGACAATCTTGCCATTTACTCACACCCGGGATGGGCCACCAAATGGACAGCGCTTTCCTTGTCGGCAAAACCGTCCGGGAAGCGGAACGATTGTTCCGTGCCATACACTCACGTTTGTGAGACGTGACGCTATAATCCTAGCAATCCATGCTCGTGTATCCCGGCCAGCTCCCAGGCCGGGCCTGGGGGGTTGGCCCGGCGTCGGCAACGGCAATAAATTGTTTCTTTTCACTTTTCATGCCCGCATCGACAGTTGCTCCTTTCAAAGTGGGAAAACGACAGGCTGTAGAGTGATAACAGATGACATTCCACCACGTAAACTTCGGCTGAGACGAGTAATGCATACGGATGGAAAATAATTCACAATAAAGCGCCGTTTCCGTTCGCCTGCGCCTAGTCGTCCCTATGAGGCGCTTAGCTTTCCCTAGCTTTGAGCTTCTGGCGAGTGAAATCGGCAGCAAATGTAGTACATATCAGAACCAATGCACAATCACAATACTCTTGTCACATATACCGGTGAGTGGGTAAACAGTTTTCTACCGTGTAATGCGACGCACAAAGGTGGAGGCGGAGATGAGCCAATTCTCAGTAGGGAATATTTTTCTAGTTTTTCTGTAGTTTGACCTTCTGCGGACTTTTGTGTCCTGCTCCTGCAGACACTGCCGGAAGCAATTTGTTTTCGTACGATACCATCGATTGTGCCCTGTGAGTTCCGACAGCCTGACTAGGACAAATTTTGCTTTCTGTCTGGCAATGTGGCTCACTATGTTTCCTGTTTTGATTACGCTTACCCGATAGCACATTGCCCGGCTCGCTGAGAGGTTCACAGTGAATTGCATAAAACATTATGTTTTGAACTTTGGGAATAATTGCAGGTAATTTATCTTTACGGTTCACAAAATTTGTGAAACCCATGCACATTAGAAACAATGCAGCTTCGGCAAGTTTATGATTCTAAGAGATACATATAGAGATATAAAGTATTCTGAATACATGTTTGGTTTCAGTTCTATTCTTCTTCATCTTCAGTGGCACGACACCAGCAAGTAAGTTTAGACCTGACAATTCTGACATTGCTTGACCTTATCATATCTGTAGCGGGATAATCAACTCTAAGTATGGTAAATGATTCATTTTCGTAGCTAGAATCAGACCATTCGATTGCACACCTGACCCCAAACGACTGTCCCAATCAATCAATGCTAAAATATTCATTAATCTCTTTTGTATAAATCTAGTTACGTTTTCATACTCTAAATGGTCCAATATCAAATAATCTGTGTTAAAGTTCACGGGTGTACTTTTAAGTATTGAGAAAATACCAATACTTTACAGGAGTTGCAAAGAACTCTTTCTTACTTGATACTATATCGAGTAGTATATATACTCGATACTATAGATACTATTTCTTACTTGATACTATATACTTGATACTATAAAAACAATGCGTTACATTATTCATATAGCTTAACTACCTAATACAAATCTGTACTTGGATGTGAATTCAATAAATTAGCTCCTTTACTTAAGACATTAACCAAATTTTTTTAATACAAATTAATTTAATTTTAAATAATAATACATCGATTTCCTTTTTCACATACCAACAAATGTCATCTTATGCAGGACATTAACTAGCAGGTTCATGCCTGCCTCCTGAAGACCGAATAGACTTATCTATCTAAGCTGCTAAGGTCTAAGGATAAAAGCTAGACAAAGAAGGACTAGTTGATGTTTGAAATGAGTCACCGGGTAGATATCATGAGCTACCATTCCATCTGTCTTTATAGGAAAAATCCTTGAATTAGGTATACTAATTATGTTACTAAGATGCAAAACAAATGCATTATCCTACAGCCGCGTATTCAAATGCATTATCAAAAAAAACCTAAAATAAATTGTTTGAGCTTTTATGATAGTTTTATGTTATTTTAATTGATACAAGGCTGGATTGGTGTTACGCTACGGGGTAACAAAGTCGGAGTTAGCGAAACTCCACCGGAATTGAATCTATCGGGCGAAGGAACGATAGATTCCGAAGCCTTTCGCGCTGGCTTCCGCGGGACTGCGACGAGGTGGAAATAAATTTTACGCGAGTCAGACGACTAGGCTTATTTCCGGATTAACCGGAACCAGTTTCTAGAAGTGGACTATAGTAAATCGTCGTCCTGGTTCTTGGTTTGAATAGTCGACTTTACTCGAATCGGGCGACTAGGCTTCTTTCCGGATTGACCGGAATCAGTTCCTAGAAGCGGACTCTAATAAATCCGACCGTTCTCCAAAGTTCCGAATTTTCACTTGAGTCAGGCGACTTAGGCTTTTTTCCGAATAGACCGGAATTAGTTTCTAGAGGCGGACTCTGATGAATTTCGGAGATATTGGAGATTTCAAACCGGGTCCCGAGATGACTTGTAGCCAGGATGGAATTTGGTTTGCAAGTGGTTTATTGGTAACAAAATCGGTTCTTATATACTAGTTGCGTGTGATAGTATTGAGGTAAAATTGTGGACATTGCATTTTCTGTCTAACTCGCGAATCCATGCTAAAGGTTCAGTGGTATTGGTTTGGTTTCGGCCTAACTCTTTATCCAACGCATTGCTTATTGATGAAAACCAAAACTTGTTTATGATAGCGTTGACGCGTTGTCGCATGCTCCGAATTGTTTATGTTTATATTTCCGCTCAAACGGTTTTGCGCCTATGTGTTTTTGCACGTGTCGCTATGCTCTTGCGGCTATGCTCTCGCTGCGCTTAACGCTTAGCGCTTGCGCTTACCGCTGTCGTCATACATCGGGCCGTTTCAAGGCATTTGTTTATTTTGGCCAACGACAATGATTCCAGTCGATAAGTTACAGTTTCTTTGTGCGCAGATTGTGCGTTGATTCAACAGGTTTGATCGCGATTTTTCGTGTTTCGATTTGAATGCTTTGTCCCATGGAATATAAATTATGAAATGCTTGGTTTGATCGTCGCGTTCGCAACAATTGGGAACATAAGAAAATAGCAGAAAATACTAAATCAATATCCAATCTAGAATAGTTACAGAACCGTCACACGACATTACATTAACATTGGTCCACAAATCCACGAGAATCATATAATTAGGTCGAAATGACTCGTCGTGTACCTCAAATGAGGAAACAACTCTGTGGATGCGAGTGCTCGATTTCACGATGAAGTTAAACTGACAATCGCCGATCACATATCCAGGAGGGAAAAACCAGCTACACAAGAAACAATTCAATCCAGCAACATAAAGCGCATAGGTAGCTGAATAAAGTTGAGTTATTGGATGTCAACGCATCGTGGTCGTGCTATTGAACACATTCGCGTACATCACAGCAAAGGTTTTGTTTTTCCATTCTGTCCCGTACCGTAAAGTTCTCGGTGCTGCAACACTCGAAGCATTTCACCGAGCTCGTCAAACCGAATTCGAAATGCTGCGTACCGCCGATAACAGCTCTGTTGAACGGGACTCAAGAACAACTCGACATTCAGCGGGGGCTGTACGTGCCCCGCGCTCGCCGGGATAAGTTGCGAACGGGTGAACGAGGCATCGATTGGCGTGAACGGAGGATTTATCGTTTGCCTTATCTTGTTGAAAATAATTTATCTAACGCCGGGCGCTGCTCGACACTTTCCGATGACGGTCGATCGATGCACCGCGGGCCCCATTTTCCGCGTTCGCTGGTTTTTTTTTGTTTTGTTTCCACACCTCCCGAATGACGGATGGCCTTAGTTACCGATCCTTTCGGTGTGCCCGCCCGCACGAGTGGGCGCAAAAGCCTGCCTCCCACCCAGTGTCTACCTTATCGTCGTGTGGTTCTTTTTTTTTCTTCATTCCCGGCTCAGATTCGCGTCCTCTAGTGGCGTTTTGACGTTATCTTTTCCTTCGCTTCCCTTTTCGGTCCCACAACTCTTCCGCTAATTTGCTACATCCTGTCATGCTTATCGACCACGAGCTCCTATCACAGGCGCGTGGTATCGATCTTTTTCCTCCCCCTCCGATGGGCCAAACCGTTCCCGACCCAGTCTGATGCATGGTCCAGCATGTTGTATGGCAGTGGCTCTCGGGGGAGGTGAAATGAAGCAACTTTAACTTTTATTTTTAAAAAGCGAGATGGGTTCTGTTTAGCTGCTAGGATTCGCTCGTCAAACAAGAAGAAAATGTCGACTATTACAATGCACCAGGTGAGAGCTTTCAAAAGGTATCAAATGACAGGAAGCCACAAACCGTGCAAAGGCTCCCCTGCCCGTTGACTAATTGATGGTATACCGTTGTTTATCTTATCGATTATACATCACAATATTTTCCCTTCGATGAATAACCAGTTATCTTGCTTTACCACGGACGGCAAAAGGGGACATTTTGTTTTGATTTGAAACACGTTCTGAATGAAATCTTCGTGCGCGGAAACTTTTTTCCTTCCCAATTCCATTTTTATGCAGTAATCCGAGTACAGTCATGCCGTGAATCATGTTCCGATATGATGTACCAGGGGATGATATACTGCAAGTAAGTAAAAGTCTTTGATTGTTAGGGAAATGTTCGATGATTCATTCAGAATGTGTAGAAAAGTTTAAAAATGTTAGGCTGTGCTCCGGGATCAGTATCATAATACAACAAACGTCAAATGCCATACAAAAACTGGTATACACCGTCATACACTGTCATACATCGAGGTGTGATACTAATCGATTTGTTTTATTGCATACGGATTGTCATACATTCTAAAGCGTATATTTACTTTCACTTTATCCTCAGCTATCGACATGGAGTGTTTGGAGGTTTATAATGATGGATAAAATACAAAAAAACGTAGTTATACAAAATTTATGATGTATCATAATGCCGATCCCGGAGCACAGCCTTAGTTAAAAATGATGCTATATCTTTTGAAAATATTATAATCGATGTATTTGTGTCCCGGTGACATTGTAGTACATCAAATTCAATTTGCTGCATCCACAAACAATAACACAACTATGCATATGGGTCCTGTTTCAAGTAATATTAGATACACACTTAATCTTCTCCGCCGCTCCCAGCAATCGTGCTCTGCTCCGGCACAACCACTGCCCTCGGAAGACGCTCCACTGTAGGTTAACTCCGGAAGGGCAACGCTGTTCGCCGGAGTGTGATAAATTACCTCAAAGGATGTGTAGAAAAACAGGCAACATGATAGGCGCCCGTGAGCATCCAGGTTACCACCGCAAGGGAATGCGGTCAATAATTATCCCCGCAGATAGGGCGCAGACTGATGACATCAGACGCTACTGACAGCCATTTTACTCTAATTAAATTTTATGATCGCGTCCTCCACTGCCATGCCAACGCTGTGGCCGCGTTCGCAGGACACTTGCCGGTTAGAGCGGCGACAGCACGGCTTTTCCCGGTTGCTACTCGCTGCCACGGCCGTGGGTGCCGCGTTGACGTCGTTGCCTTCAACCCGTCAACCTGATGTTGATCAGCCAACGTATCGCGATGGGTTGATGCAACCTACGGGCCAACCCGGTTCTATGTAATTCACCAGGTACACCGGTGTGTGTGAGAGCTAGGGTTGTCGCGAGACGTCGTTATCGGCTCAAATCGAGGAGAGGCCGGTAGATTTTTATGGCGAACCATAAACGGGGAAAAGGTGCAGTGTGGGCATTCGAGCGTACTAACAAGCGAGCAGAATGAGCGGAAAATTTACATCATCTCTTTTGCTTTAGCAGGCCCGGTGACCGTTACTAACATCATTCTCCCATTTTCTTTTCGCTAGTTCGCTTTATTGCTACCTCGAATCGTAACTTTATCTTTTGACGGGAAAGTGGTAATTATACGCTTTAAGCATTCTTCCACCGCCCACGTTGGATAACTTAGCACGTACCGTTTTTTTGATCATCTACGTAACAGATATTGATTAGTTTCCTAATTCCTGTTACAATTCTTAAAGGACACTTCCAATAGTGTATTCTAGCGCTTACGTAGAAAAGTATGAACATGGCGTTCACATGATGATTCACCATTTGTGGCCATGAATTCCTCGAGATTCGTGCTTCATCGATCAGGCGAGCTAAACTATCGCTAGTTGACAACCGCAACCGCTGCACGCTCGTAGTACAGTATTTCTTGGAATGACATGGGACCACTGAATACAGCTATTATTTCATTAAACAATTATTATCCAATCATTTCAATCGCCAAGACGCTTTATGGTCACCGTTACCACGGACTAGAAGCTAAAGGTGATCCTGCTGCATGCTCGAAACCGCAAACAGCTCCATCAATGAAATGCAATCCGATAATTTACTTGCTCCCTGGCATGGTTAATATCATGCAGCGAAGTATGCGGAAGAACTACATTTCTATCGCTACGGCAATCCCCCCTCCCCATTGTACTGTGGCCAGGAAATGGCTTAATTGGTGCTGCTGCATAAGCACCCACGGCTGTTGTGGGCATTGTGTGTCGACTCACCGTGCACGACTTTGGGTATCCATCAAATCAATGGTCACACAATCGCTCCTTCCTCTTTGGACGATATAAATGGGAGTTCGAGCAGAAATTATATACTGGCCGGAGCATTGTTAGATCGCATTGGCAAACGAGCTTGTTTAGACCTAGCAGGGAGTGATTATGGGAGCAAACTCAATCTTAGTAATGGTGCAGCGTTTGAAATTAGTTTAAATTAATTTGTTCGTTCTTTGCATAAAACAAACCTTAATCAATGTCAAAGCTTATGTATGACAAGCTTCATTTTTTTCTGAAGAATCCGTGTTTATTCGTTTATAAATTCTTAAATCTTCGCGTCTCGAGTATCTCGCACAGCGTTTTAACAAAGTTGGCTACCCTTCTGAATTCGATAATCCTTAATGGCGTTGATTCATGCTGTTTAGGATCAGGCCATCATGGCTATCTGGCGAACGAATTAGAAATTGTATCACGTCCTTCGTTGTTTATTACCCACGTTATGCCAGCTGTTGCCTGGGCCTGGGTGGGATTTGGGGCTTGAAGGAGTGATTTAATTTGGTCCCACCAGGCCCACCAATTAAGAGATAGTAGATGATGAATTTCGTTGCACCAACCTTTGATCGTATCAATTTCAAGCAGAGTCATGCCCCACTGTAGTGGTGTAGTTTTGTGTTTAATAAAAAAACGGGGGTTCTCGCAGTTTAATGAAAAGTTGTGCACTAAGGAGTAATAAGCAGGATAATTTGATTATTACTATCGGGATAATAAGCACAAAATAATGGAGCTGAAGATCACAACTCAAACTTTCAACTCAAGAGCCCAAAATCGGGTATATATTTATATATTTAATTTGTAGTTCATAAGTCTGCCATAGAGGCTCGACTATGTACCCTAGCATAACAGTAACTGACTAACTTAATACTATTATAACCGACTATATTATTAAAACTCGACCAAAATTCAAAGTGAATAGATAAGGAATGAAAAATGAAATTAAAAAAAGAAAAAAGAAAGAGAAAAAAAACTGACTCACATTCACACGGAACGATCCCGTGTCACAAAAAACAAGATAAGGAAAGGAAAAAATAAGTAAAAAGGTGGGTTCACACGAGTCGAACTTTTGATAACGAACTTTACTGGATAACCTTTTTTACTTGAAACAGACTCGGCGAACATAGCTCGACTCACTAATACATTGCCAAAAAAAGTTCGCAGATCGTACAAATTCGAGCAGAGTTCGACTCGTGTGAACCCACCTAAACAAATACGCAAGAAGGAAAAACATACGCGATTGAAAGGGGAATTTTGAGGAGGTGATGTAAGCGGATCGCAGGCGAGAACGGTAGAAAGGGGAGCGAGGGAAGAATTAAAGTCAAAATGGTCAAAGTACCCATCAGGTGGGTTCACACGAGATGAACCTTACGCACACTATTACTGGATAACCTTTTCTGCTCGAAACAGACTCGGCGAACTTTACTCGACACACTAATACATTGACAAAAAAGGTTCGCAGATCGTACAAATTCGAGCAGAGTTCGACTCGTGTGAACCCACCTAAACAAATACGCAAGAAGGAAACACATACGCGATTGAAAGGGGAATTTTGAGGAGGTGATGTAAGCGGATCGCAGGCGAGAACGGTAGAAAGGGGAGCGAGGGAAGAATTAAAGTCAAAATGGTCAAAGTACCCATCAGGTGGGTTCACACGAGATGAACCTTACGCACACTATTACTGGATAACCTTTTCTGCTCGAAACAGACTCGGCGAACTTTACTCGACACACTAATACATTGACAAAAAAGGTTCGCAGATCGTACAAATTCGAGCAGACCTAATAGGTGGGTTCACACGAGTCGAACTCTGTTCGAATGATCTGCGAACTTTTTTTGTCAATATATTAGTGAGTCGAGCTATGTTCGTCGAGTCTGTTTCAAGTAGAAAAGGTTTTCCAATAATAATGTGCGTGAAGTTCGTCATCAAAAGTTCGACTCGTGTGAACCCACCTATTGAAGCATCTGAAACAGGTAAGCAGCGGATCATTAGAACAGAAAAGGTTACTGCATGTAGGGTATACCCAAAGGATCACGCGGACGTAGGCTATGGGAAGGATCATAAAAAGACAAAGAGGAAAGTAAATCAGGAGCATCTATATCACCTAGAAGCAACCCACCAACAAAATAAGCTTGGGCGATTGAGCGTCTAAGATTTAGAGGCTATCTTTTGGATTATTGAACTATCGTGCAAACTATCGCCAAACTAATGAAGGGAAGTCAAGTTTCAGACTTAGGGGCCGATTATAAATCTACTATATACCCTTTCTATATACACTACTTCTACACACACTTCAATTGAGTCGAGCTATTGTTGCTTACTGCCAACGAAATAATCGCTTGAAATGGGTGCATCGGTACCGTACTTAAGGTCATTAGACAGCGAACGGGAGTCCCATCAAAACGCTAAACCAACCCTCCATCCCGCATGCAGTATGTGTAGATCACAGAAAAAGGAAAGATATATCGCTGGCGTTAAAGTGCCGTGGAGTCGAAATATTTTCCACCACGCCGCTTCGGCTATTGTGTGAAGATTGTCCGACCGAGCTTTTGGCACGCTGACACGCCGTCCGACCCAAAAGGATTATTGCGGCAGTGGAAACCCGTTCCAGAGCGCGGCCATGGACGCGTTCCAAAAGGAGCATGTGCGCCATGAATTCTTCCCGCTGACATGTGCGTGATTTCTGTGATAGCTTTTTTCATCCTACTTTATAGATATTTTATTACGACCATAGCACACTCCGGCACTATCTCGCCCGCCGGTTGGGTTTAATTCGCCTCAACAAGATCGGACACGGGTCGGCGTTGATTTGGGCACATATTTCTTCTTGCAGTTAATACTCACTAAAGTGCTTAAGCTGCTGTGGACCGCGGGAGGAAAATATGAAACAAGGACAACGCGGCACTCGGCGAGCGTTGCCAAACTTTTTTCCAGCCCACCGTGCTTTGCGATCAGTGGTCTGAAGACCAGAGGTGGTAAAAAATGGGTCCCCTGTGGGCGGTCGGATCGAAGGGTTGGAACAGATGAAACGGCCCGCTGCACACAATGAATTACGCGATTGCACGATAAACCGTCGGAACACTCGCGCAGTGAGGACGCGATGACAACAGCGGCGACGCATGATGGTCGTGAAAGTAATCAATAAAATGCTCATTTATTATACGGATTTACTTCGCAAACGAAAGCTCTCAACATTGATGGAAAATCGAGCACTCTGTCCACCGGCGCTCCCCGCTGTTTGAGGAGGGGTTGTTTGTCTGCGTGTTCCCGGCTTAAGCTTAAAAAGCGTGGATGAAACTAATGCAGTACGCACGCGAACCGTGTTATCTCGTTTCGCCAAAATTACCAACGGGAAGGAAAACACGGCGCAAAAATGATGTGCCGGAATTCAAAACCAACTGTCGAACCCGGCATCAACGATAGAATAGATGTCCCCATAAAAGCACGAACCCCGTTTTGGTTGCGTCGCCGTTGGAAAGTGTGGCAAAAAAGACGTGGCAACAAAATAAGCAAAGCGCCCAAGAGATAAAGCGATGGTTGGAAAAATAACCCTTTGTCGTTGCTTTGAAAGTGGAAATGAGCGAGCTGAATCGAGATCAGTGACAAAACAGAAACAACACACACACACACCAACAGAAACAGAAACAGAATCAGGATTCTTGTTTTTTTTTTGGAAAGCTTGTCGCCTCGGCGTCGAATGGGTTCGAATTTATTTTTGTTTTAGCACTTTCAGGCGATTTGATTTTGGCAAATGATGAAAAGGGCTATTTATTCGACTCAAAGTCTTCACGGACCGTTGGTTCCGTACCCTACAGGAGAAAGTTTTCACCACAACCCCGGAGGTTGTTTTGTTTATCTGGCGCGTTCGAGATTGGAAAAGATATGTTTTTTTTTCTCGTGTGTTTGTGTGCGCAACTGTAGCATTCTAGGAACGGTTCATATCAAGGGGATGAAGGAAGATGATGGAATGGCTTGGAAAAACATGCATCCATTTACTGCCGTTTGATGACAAAGATTTATAGGGGGTTTTTCTTTGGCGAGTAAAACGAATGCTTATGCTGCTCGATAGTGCAATAACACCAGCAGAGTTTCACTGTAAACAAGATGCTGAAGAGCATCTTCAAAGCAAGGAACACTTTTTTGCTGCTGGTTTTGAAAGACGTCCACGATAAGAATCCTCGATGCTTCGTTTTATTCAATTTATTAAATTGATGCAGAAATACATTTCAAGCAAAACGAATGGTACATCCAATGCTAAACTAGAATTTACGTTCCATTTAGAGTCATGTTATAACGTAACGCTTAAAGGAAATTGATTTTTTAGAACGATTCACAGACGATACTGTATACCACCACCAGTCGAATATTGGAATGTGAAACTGTGGCCTTAGGCAAACGGTTGGGAAAGATCTACGAAATCCATCCGTCGATCTGGCAGCAATAGTTGTAGATAAACGGGTGCAGAATTTGAAAATGTATCCTGCATGCATGAGTTTTATCATACTCGCCAATAGCTAAAGCTATGGTTCAATAGGTGGGTTCACACGAGCCGAACTTCTGGTGACGAACCTCACGCACACTATTACAAAAACTTGTAGAAAAAAGTTCACGAGCCTTTGCTGCGTTCAAACGATACGAACTTTTGATATGTTGTTTTGACAGTCGATAATAATAAACAAAAACAGCTTACAGAAGAAGAGAAAGAAGTAGCTCAGAGAACGATTGATTGCACTTGTTGCATCAGCATTTCAAATCATACTTACATTTCTGTTGTGTTGTGTTCTCCATTGTGGCCTTATGATCTTTTTTCGAATTTGTTCATGACTACAACAACACAACACACGCAACAAATTTATGATGCAATAAATCTCGTTGCTCGGCACAGGCATTCGTCCTCATCGTCTAAACAAAAATGTTAAGAAAAGACAGTCCGATGGAAAGAATGAAGATGTGAGCCTTAAAGTGTAAACAACATAAGTACACGGCACTTGTCAAAAAGTTCGCAGCAAAAGTTCGTGCTATCCACCAACACTGGATTACCTTTTCTGTTCGAAACAGATTCGGCGAACTTTGCTCGACTCACTAATACATTGACAAAAAGGTTAGCAGATCGTACAAATTCGAGCAGAGTTCGACTCGTGTGAACCCACTTGATAGCTTTGTATATGTATTGTTTAGATTTGCATTTTTTCACTAATACCATTTAACTGAACTTTACAACTCTAGACAGCCGTTCTATTGTGTCTTACTAGGACAGAACATTGAGCTAACGAGAATCATTTTTCACTGTAAAACTCGCTAAGCTTGAGAATATTCCTTGTAACTATTCCTTATGCACTTCGAAACGCTCTAGAGATTTTGCATGAAAAGCAGCGGAAAAAGTTAAAAGGAGAGCAAGAGTCTGCAACAGTGTAAGCGAGGCCGCGAGTCAACAACGCAACACAAACATTGCAGCGTATCCCTTTGGTACGGTTTCAATCGACTTTATAGGGAATCCTGTACACCAGCCAGAGTGTACAAACGTATCGGCAATGGAGCGTCGCGTAAAAGAAACCCGTACCTGTGGTAGCAATTTGTACAATCATTTGAACACGGTAAACCAAATCGAATGCCTTCTTGCGCCGTGCAATGGCACTCCGTTGTAAAACAACAAAAAAAGAAACCGTGTATCGAGCCATGAGACTACATGTGACACACGATGGGGATTAAATCCCTCACTCACCTGTCCGTACGCTGAGACAGGAACAACACGTCAGGGACACAAATGTCAAGCCAGGCAAAGGCACACAACATTGCAACAGTTTCAATTGACTAATGCTTCAACGCTTCAGGATAATACCTTCACTGTATGCGCTTTATCACAATTGTGAAAATGTTGCCAATTTCATGTGTGTTGTTTGGAAAGTGACTATCGTTGCGATGGGATCGGAATCACAGACATTATTTTAGTTTCACGATGTTTAGTGCTTTCTTATCACGTGGTTTTCTTATCATTTTGTCATTAGAAAGTAGTAGTGTGACGTTTCAGTAATACTGCTACAATGAGAGCAAGTAACACCGAAGTGAGGTTTGACCTGTGAGTTCGCAACCAACCGTTTATCGCTTAATATCACGTTTTACACTTGAATATGAATTAGATTTGGTGATGAAAATTTCAGAACAATATCTCTCTATTGAATTTGTTTAGTTTGCAGTGTACTTTACATTGTTCGACAATGGAATTAGACTATCGCATGAATTGATAACTACCACAACAAAAGCTACAAAGCGAAAATTGGTCCATTTGAGAGAGTGTATCTGTTCTAATTTTGTTATAATAAACAAAACAAGTCTTTATCACCTAATTACATTATTACCTTTCAACCTTCTTAATTACTACCTATGGTAATAATAACTGTTTTGATTCATTGATTCAGAAATGTTACTTAATATCATTATTTTACTAATCTATTATATAGCTACTAAGTATTTGCAATATTTTCAATTTACCTCGTTTGTTCATACGCAATAACTCCGGGTTTTATAAGTTTGCTGAATGAACGAATGACAATTTGTTGCTCATTAACAATTTAACAGAAATAATGCCATTGCTGTATCATCATAATACAGTCTTAAACACTATAAAGACCGTGCGATCATTCTGACGGTTTTAAAACGCATTTTTCGAATAATTTTCAAACCCAGAGGAGGAAAAATAAACTAAAAAAGGCTTTTTATATAAATGTGAATGCTTCACTTTTGCACATTTCTTTATTTTTTCCATCCTTACTTTTTGGGAAAAAAAGTAGTTATACCCATTTGTACCAAAAGCGGTCATTTTGACCGCTGTTTTTTTTAAATTAAGAGCGTTTCCAATTTTAGACTTTTTTTTAGATCCGTTAAGAGGTGCAATATGCATACACTCATACACTTTTAGTACATATTTTTTATTTATTTTTGTCGAGCTATCTCAACCCGCATTTACTAAACAAATGACGACAAGTTCGAAAAAGATTTTCCAGTGTTGTCCTGATCGAGGCTGATAAAAACAGAATATTGCGATCTTTTTACTACGCAAACATACACTTATGATATTTTTTCATATTTTTTTATTATTCGTTGATGTTAAAGTTCATAAGCGCAATGTTCCTCCCGGGCTTTTAATTGCCTCGCGAAAACAAACAAACTATTTACGACCTACGATTCTACGCCACCGCCCCAAAAGCGTGCCACTAGCGTGGAGAGTGTGACTTGAAAAGAAGACCAGAACCTCCGCAGCATCCCTGTTCATCCAGACATTCATCCAGCTGCATATCGATTTAATTCCGATTCCGTCATTATAACGACGGGCTTCCTTCCCAATTTTGGTTCTTTACCTCCTATTGATATGTATCGATTTCCCATTCCCGTTGAACAAACATTCATCCGCGGTTGTTCTATCCGAAGGCGAAGGCCGAGTGTCTTTGTTGCGCGGTGAAGTCAGCAGTATCTTAAAAAACCGCAGAACGAAAGTATCGTGTTTCTCGGGGGATTAGATCCAGCCGAACCGCTCTGTTTTTTTGTTTTGTTATGCAAACTCCGAACCGCTTCCTCACTAGCCGATACGCCGATCCTTTGACTTCGAAATCGGCATCGTACGAGTTTTCCTGTCCCTTATGTTTTCTCTCACCGTTATTACCATCCTGACAGATGCTTAAATAGGCCCATTCAACGCAGACAAACGTCATCGGCTACACCCGTCCCGGCGAACTTCCCGGTTTTTTTTTGCCTCGATGGAGCTTCTTGTCTCGCCGGATGCGGCCCGCAACATCGCAGCCGGGGCACTGGACCGGGAGGGCTACGGCGACCAGCACGGCCATCAAGGGGGCATCATTAATCCGGCCGCAACGATTGACCTGGAGCAGGAGGGCCAGGACCCGACCGACGGCGGTAGCGTAATCAGCGACATTGCGAAGATACCGCGTGTCCCGGGAGACGGTGCCCACGCGTCAGACACCGAGGCCGACGACGACCTCCGTTCGCGACCACCGCAGGTCCCTGCCGTGTCCCGCCCATCAACGCCCGGCGAGCGACTGCGAACGCTCTCGCTCGCGGGATGTGAGCCAGAAGCCAACGGGGACCTGCCCAAGGTTGGCACAGGGCGAGCCGATGACCCCGGCAGTAATCTGGCGCGAAGTAAGTATTAGTGCACGGTTTCGAGTGGGTTAGGCCGAACTCTCCAGCGACGGGACAACAAAAAAGGAGTGGCAGAGAAAAGCCCTGCTCAATCAGCACCGGCTTTCCGGGGGAGTTATCCCCAGCCCGAAGTGACGGGATATCCCTCGAGTCAGAACAAAAGCCGCCACTCGACCCGACCTGGTGGCTGTGTCGGGATGCAAATTGCCAGCCACACGGGAAGGGGGATAGTTTTCACGTCGGTAAGCTCCTAAGCACGCACATCTTCATGCCTGCGTCCTGAGCTTAAGCCTCACCCGCTCCGTTTAGCGTCGCGGGAACAGCAACACCACAAAAAACCGGTATTATCTGTGCGGAACACAGCCTATTAATAAAATTCGTCCGCTCCAGCAGCGGGCCGGCGGTTGGTGAAAGCCAATCCCGCTCGAACGACGTGCGGCGACGTGCTACGCCAATCGCTCGCAAAGTGGGCAGCCGCCCAGCCAAATTGAATAATCGATAATTTGTTCTCCCGCAGCCATGTGTAACGAACGTGGAAGGCTACTGCCGCCACTGCCCCGAGCCCTGGTTTGCCTCAGGTGGCGAGAACATATTGATGTTCTCCGCCGTCGTCGTTTTTTTCTTTCTTTCTTCTCCCATGTCCCTCTGGCTCGCTTTTTTTCTTCCGCCATTCACGGCGCGTTCGTTGCGCAAAGCGTTTCAAACATCCTATCACTCACGCCAGTGTGGCTTGACCAAAGAAGGGCTAAAAATAGCGCCCGTGCCACTCTCGACCGTTGCCGGCGCAAGGAAGAGCGAACGCTAGACGGGCGCGCCACATCGGGCCTGCGTTGCATGAATAGTATTAGCAAGGGAATAGACATTTTCACGCCTCATAGGCTCCAGCGTCGTCCAACGGGACGAGACTAGCCCGGTGCCGACGGTGCCGATGACACAGCGACTATTAGCACAACAAAATATGCCGGGATAAAGACTCCTACTCCGGGGGGGGGGCCGCAAGAAAGGGACAAAGACAAATTGCGATTGCTCTTTCTAGACGAACGTAATTCGGAAACAAAAATTGATGTGTTTGCTAGGGCTGGAAAAATGTTTAAATTTTCTTTCCGAACATATTCATCACAATGTTTGCGCCATTACAAGCCATTACAACCGAGATCTTTTGGGCATGGTTTTAATGAGTAGAGTGATTGAGAAAAATAAATCATCCAAATTTTGGTACCGCGAACACTTGAGAGGGAGTTTGGTATTTAAGAAGCACTTTAGAGCTCTAATGTTAGCGGGTCTTATTCCTGTATCATACATATGACGACTTTCTTCAAGAATACTCGTCGACTTCCTTGTTAACACTTACGGGACCGAAATGGACCGAATACTCGTGCAGATCGAGGTGTCTATTGACTCCTGGAAAGCTATTATCGGTATACGTTAACCGATTGGGCTAGTTGTGGGCTAACTAGTCGAGCTTTATAATCTGGCTCCCTCGAGAAACAATCTGATGATGTCAAAGTTTACAATTTTCTGAAAACTACACGTAAAACTTTTCGGAGCCCAAACTCCTTGCACCGGGATACAGGGTTAGTGGTTCAGGACTTATAAAAACAAATAAAACAAACAAATCCGACAAAAATTTCGGAAATGACATCACTTTATATATCGACTCCTCCTATCTCTTCGTAGAGAAAGCCGCGTGTTGCTCAAGGTCAATTCCAGATACTATGGAGGATCGTATAGACCGAAAAAAAGTTTTTTTTTGTATATATGTAAATTATGCAAAAATACATCAACTATGACTTTAAAAAGCACAATGCACAACAAAAACGTAGGTTGAATCCGGAATGTTACAAATTAAAAGAAAAAACATGTATTTTGTATGTTTTTCTTCTACTTCCACTTCGTTTTTGAGTTATAAATCGTACAATTTTGATCGGAAAATTCCGATTTTTTTTGTGAGTTCTGGAAAACTAACCCCATATCAAAAATAGCCTTCTTTTTTATTATCACAACAATACATTTTACTTAGGGTTCTTAAATTATTCTTATCAATCCACTCACAATTACTCTTCATTATTATTTCTATATAAGGTATGAATATTTTCAATGTTTCTAGTTTGATATGTCTGTAAATCTTTTGTTATTCTTGTTTTTCGATTTCTTGGAAAGTTGGTAGTTGTGTTTCTCTCTGTAATGTCATTTCTTTTAACATTTGCCATACATTTGTGCTATTTCTACAGTCTGTGTGTTCTGTTGATCCGTATCTGATATTCCTAGTTCATTTAAGAATTTTTCGGTTAATGGCATGTGGCTGTTCACTTTTGGTAAGCCTAGTTGTTGCATACTAACGCTGTATCCACCTCTTGGCCACATGAATGGTCCTAATGTAGAAGTCAGTTTGGCGATGTGGTATTTGTTTGGAGTGAATATCGACCCAATGTACCACAGTTTTGATGTTGGAAAGGTATTGGCCAAGGTGGCTCTCTGTTGTAAATTAATATCTCTTAGCTTATGCTGCCAAACTATTTGGGCGAATGATTTCGTGGTGACGTCCCAGTTGAGTTTGATGGTTAATCTAAGTGAGTTTGTAAAGTTACTTCTGTTTTAATCCATGGAATTGACATTTTTGTGTTGCCATTGACTATGCCTATGTCTATTCCTTTTGTTGTTCGGTTCCCGATGTTGTACAAAATCCGTCAAATGTTTGTTTGATTGCTTCTATCTTTTCTTTTTTTGTGGCGATTATGGAGATATCGTCCGCACAAGCGTTTACAATATCACGTTGATTATCGCATATCTCCTCTAATCTTTCTAGCAGGGGATGTAAATATATTGCAAACAAATGCATTGCGATAGGATCGCCTTGACGAACTGACCTTCTTATGTGTATTTTTTGTTGAATGCTACCGTTAACATATAGTCTAGAATAGGAAACAGAATTAATTTCATGAATAATGTCATGAATGTCATAATGTCGATTTGTTCCTAATCGTCTCCTAATATAAGAATGTATGATTTTCTGTATCGATTGCCTTTGATAAGTCGCAGGAGATGAGTTTTTATGTTTTTTTTCCTTTTATTAATTTCCAATATTTTATCCTTTAACACGTTGACTGCCATGGCTATCATTTTTGATAGCCAGTGATGTTTCCTGGCAGGCCATGGCTATCATTTTTGATAGCCACCTTACATGATTTTCAAACTGCTATTACTCAACAACGAAGTTTCTTATTTTCATATCCTTTGGTATTTGTAAAGATTAGCCTTTTGTGAAACTTAGTTCGTAGTTGGTTTTGGCAACCATGTTTTTAAATAAATTTTATAAGCATTTTTGCAGAACATTTCTCGTAGAGTAAATCACATGTGAAACGCTCTGTCTCTCTCACTAAATGTTAACGAGTGTCGAGTGTGCGAGTGAAACGGATGCAGTTGCACACAGTCGATGTATGTTTGTTTAGTCAACTGCGTGTGTGCTTTGCACAATGAGGCGTGCCGGAACAAATCGCGGTCATAAATAATGTTTATTTGAATTAAGGTTTATATCATGTCGAACCTTGTTTAACTGTACTAATAAAACAACATTTAAACTTATGAAAATTTAGATAGACGCGCACACACAACTTTGCAGTTGCTATTTTTCTGCGGTTGCTCCTCCACACATTCTCATTTTCTGCATAATTCACGTTCCAACAAGTTTTGTAGACAAGCATTGATGGCAAGTTTGAACAAAGCAATATCAGAGTCAGAACAGAGTCTGATATTGACAAATACTCTTGACTTCGCTAACTACTTGACTTTGTAATAAGTGCAATGGAATCTCAATCCGAGATAGAATTTTGTTTGAACTTATGACCGCCTCCGTTCTACCGTGCGTTGGAGCACGCTTACACTTCCCAGCAGGCCATGGCTATCAAAAATGATAGCCAGCAAAATTGTATGGAAAAACGCTTGGCCTGGTAGGCAATACGGCCAAAACACGCTTGGCAGCCAACGTGTTAAGTGATAACACTGCTTGAAATATGTTATTATTTTTTGTTGCTACATTTTTGAGATGTAGTTAAAACGTTGTGTTCATCTATTACGTGTGCCAGTCTCATATGTCAATTGACACCTCGATTTGCACGACAGGAGTAACAAGGAGTATTTTAGAAAAAAAACACTTTGCCAAAATATAAGGCTTTGGGTGAAAACCGTTTGTCGATATCTCTAACCGAGTTCGAGTTATCGAAGCTTAAAGTTGCAAAAGTGTCTATTGACACCCGATTCGCCCGTTAGTGTTGAAAAGAGCAAAAGCTTCATCTCGCATTCAGCCAACAGCCCAACAGCAGCTCCCAAGCGCACTGAAACAAATCAACTCTTTCAAACTTCCTGTTTCGCCGCCGTAAAATAACAGCTGACGATGAAAAACCGCAAACGAACGGGGTGCTGTCGCCGTCGTTCACCATCGAGCAGTGCGGCCCGGACTACCAGGAGGGCAAAGGTGGCGATCCATTACCGCCGCCCCCACCGGGCGGAGGAGGCGAACATCCGGCCGGGCCGGTAAATCCCGGCAACGCCACCAACAACATTCCACCGCACACCAACAACACCTACTCGGCGTTCAAGCGGGGCAACGTGGTCAAGGGCATACTGTGCCCCTCGATGACCAACTCGTTCCGGGCGCCGTCGCTCGAGCGATCCTACCTGACCTACTCGCACCGCCAGCGCCAGAAGTCGCTGATCCTGGTGAACGTGGTGGACCTGGTGCTGAAGGTGGTGCTAGCCTCCGTCTGGATCGGCTTCAACAGTGGCATGGTAAGCGGGGACCGGCCGGGCTTTATCGTGTTATCGGTGATTCAATAAATAACGATAGCGAGACTCCGCTGACGGTTCCGTTCGTTTCTGTACGCGCCCGTAGACAATCAAGCCCCACGAGGTGACCTGGTCGGTGTGCTGCATCATCTCGAACTTCCTGATCTGCGTGCTGGGCAGCTGGCGCCTGTTCGCCAACAACTACCTGCACTGGGCGGCCGTCTGCACCTGGCTGCTGCTGAACCTGCAGGGATTCCTCGGCGAAGGGTTGGGCTTCGCCGAGCGCGAGTACCTCATCTGGTATGTGCTGTTCATTATCTTCGTCCCGTACGCGATGCTACCGTTGCCGCTCAAGTGGTGCATGATTGCCGGCTCGATGACGGCCATTTGTCATTTGGTCGTGACGTCGCTGAACAAATTTCTGCACGACAAGGTAAGCCGCACTCTGTTCAAACACGGTTACCTCATGTAAACCAAGGAAAAAAGGTCGTTTTAGAAGTATTGTGTATTTGACAGGTGGAAGAACATTCGCCATACAAATTGCCGCTATCGCATTCTTCCTGCACATAATACAGTTTTATTTGCTTATATTCGTGCACAAAATATGCTCATGAAGTTGTCGAAATAGCAACGATTTTCGATCAAGTTGAAACAAGTTATTTTTTAAATATATTTTTAGCAATTTTCACAATCACTAAGATGGGAAAACTAATAGGAAAAGCTCGTAACGTGCTTAAAAAAGTGTGACTCGGTAATTTCTACAGATTTTTCTTTTTTGAAGATTTCTGGAGAAAACAGTGGTATCAATTTATTCGTCAGCTTTGACCTTTGACGTTGCTTGTAAAGTGTTGCTGTTAATCAAGGTTGGGTTTTAGCATTAGCTTTCGGTGTTTTGCTGTTCCAGGAAAGAACTTTGAGCAATATAGCGTAAACATAACATGAAAAAATGTTGTAAAGTTCAGAGAACAGTTTCATTTGAAACCCAATCATGAATGACCTTTATTGTAGTGAATTAGTTGGAATTTGTAGAGGAAATTCCATGAACTTTTAACCTAAATGTTCAGAGATTTTCCCACACTTGATATCAATTAAGTTTTATTGCTCCAGTTCTCTTCGTTCCTACTAAACCATTTTCCAAACAAACTCCATCGGAACCAAAGCAAACAAATAGTGTGAAAAAAGTTCGAAAAAAGTTTTATAGCGAACTACCTAATCCAATTTCCTGACAGTAGTGTTAGAGGTTTTGATGAAAAATATTGTTCTGCAGGATGTTTACGAAGACGGTTTTTGCTCAAATTCGAAATGAACACGCAAACAGGAGATTTAAGACGCTTCCTTATTATTCCTTATTCTTATTTCGCAGATTCATGAATCTTTCATTTAGGATTCATTCAAATTTATGAGATTCATGTATCTATGGAGATTCTTTAGCTTCATGTATCTTTAGAGATTCATGAGATTCATGAATCTTTGTTTCAAAGATTCAGATTCATTTAATTATTTCAAAGATTCATTCAGATTCATTGATCTAAATCTCTATTACCCAACACTAATTCAAGCCACAACAGACCAGTTATCAGCCATAGCCAATACAATTCAAAGTTACGTTTTTTCAGTTTTAAGTTGATGTGAGTAGTATCAAAAACATTAAAATCAAGTTGACAATTTAAACTCATTTTCAAATCGTGTAGTAAACCGATAAAAAATCGTTGAGGTTTTTTTGTAAAGTGCAGATATTGATTATTAGCAAAATATGTTTTCAGAAACTATAAAGCTTATTATAAGTTATGAAAACTCAATAAATTATATAAATTTATTAATTTACGACTGTCTACAGCCATGGTGATTAATGGCAAAATAATTGCTGTTGCGCTACAACATTTGGTTCATCATTGTATAAGAAAATAAGCCACAAAAACTAACAGAAACTCAATCGACTCAAATGTTATGAAATTCCTACTGCTTTAAAACTTAATTTAAAATCAAATTATTAAATGAAAGCATAAATTATTGATGTCAAAAAATCAACAATAATAAAATCGCTTCCAGCAGAAATAGGCAAACCATAACAAATCGCTCTTTATAATGCTTACCGTGCTCTGTAAATGGTTTTCATCGATTCTCGGAACAATATTTTAATTTTCACAAAACCTCACAACCCAGAACCATCCCGTTTTCCAGTGCCATTCGCGCATTCAAACATCGCCGATGTTTTTTTTGTGGTCGAGTGCGCGCGTGTGTGTGCATTGGGCAGTGAGCAGGTTAAGCCCTAATATAGGCTGTAAAGAAAAATACACACATAAACCCCACACCATCGTGGCCCTTTTTTCACCGTCAGGATCCGAGCTGCATCGTACGGCAGATGATTGCCAATCTGTTGCTGTACCTAGCGATCAACTTTGCCGGCATGTACACCAAGTATCTGACTGACCGCGGCCAACGGTTGGCCTTCATCGAAACGCACAAGGCTATGGAGCACAAGCGCGAGTCGGAGAAGGAGTACCAGCGGACGCAGCGGCTGCTCGACTCGAGTAAGTATGCCTGCACCCGGGAGGAGGGGCGCAAGTAATCCGTTGACCGTTCAAACGAACCTTCGTTAGGGAAACCCTTCCAGCAAAACCAGGGAGAGTCAGTGCCACGCACGGCTTTCGTCGGTGTTGTCTAGCGTAGTGGGAGACAACAAAAAAAGCAGCGCACCCACAAATATACGAACCGATTTGGTACATAAATCGATCTGGAGGATATTATCCTGCCCTGCCAGTGGATGCCACGAGCAGGCCTTTTATTTTTCACTTTTATATCTCTCTCGCTCGCTGCCGTACACGGTTTACATCGATCTCTGGCCTCTGACCGGGCCGCGGAACGGAAGCCGTCCCCGGCGTGAGGAGTAGATGCTGTGATAGGAAATCAAATTAGTGAAGCATTTGGCCGGTAGGGTTTTTTGGTTGAAGGAGTTTTCGATAGTAATTTAATTAATAGCCACGCTGATGGCTTGTTTGCTGTTTGGGTTTTCTTTTTCGATCGGGTTCGGGTCTCTAGTGGGCTCTAGCTTACACATGTCCGAACCGGACCGTCGCTTCCGAATGAGTAGTCTCGCCGACTCTCTAGGAAGGATTTTTGTTTCGTTTTTCTCGAGACACCCAAAATCGAGAGCGAATTTCCACGCGGCTTCCAGTAGTTTATATACCCAGTTACCATTTTAATTCATACCGGCCACTCCTTTTCGTCGGTACCACACGGGAACGATCTGGCTTCCGGGTGCCTTTTCACTCCACCAATTGGTGACCTACTATAAGCTGGCCCAGGAAGCTCCTCATTTGCATAATGACTCCCCAACCGTCGCTGTCCCTAGGTCTCCCGACGCCATCGCACAATGCCGGTTGATTTTTCAGCGAAAACTTTCACGGTAATTGCGCTAACTGCGCCTGCATCCCGGGCGCAACTTTTGCAATCGACTGCAACCCTTCTCGGTCGAGAGCGATATTGCATTAATTTGCACCGAGTCGAGCCGTGCCGTCCTGACGATGTGTTGGTTTTCCTCCCTCTGCCACCCAGTTCTGCCGATGTTCGTCAACAATGACATCCGGAAGGAGATGTACAAGTCACCGGAGCAGGCGCAGGTCGACACGCAGTTCAAGAAGCTGTACATCTACCACATGGACAACGTGAGCATACTGTTCGCGGACATCAAGGGCTTCACGGAGCTGGCCAGCAAAACTTCCGCCCAGCAGCTGGTGAAAATACTGAACGATCTGTTCGCCCGGTTCGACAAGATCGCCGAGGTGAGTGTGTGTTCGGGGCGCCCGCCTGATTCAGTTTCACCGTAACGTTTGCTTGCGTTCCGCCAGGATAACCACTGTTTGCGCATAAAGCTGCTCGGCGATTGCTACTACTGCGTGTCGATGTTCGATAGCCAGAGCTGGAAGAGCCGTCCGGATCATGCGGTGTGCAGCGTCGAGACGGGTCTGCATATGATCAAGGCCATCAAGGACGTACGCTGCCAGACGAACGTAAGTGTGCGGGTACGGGAAGCGAACGTGTTCCGATCTCCGCTCATGCACGATCTCCGTTCTAGGTCGATCTGGACATGCGCATCGGAATCCACAGCGGGTCGGTGATGTGCGGTGTGCTCGGTGAGAAGAAGTGGCACTTTGACGTCTGGTCGAACGATGTGGTCATTGCGAACCACATGGAGTCGGGCGGTGTCCCGGGCAGGGTGCACATCTCGGAGGCCACGCTGAAGTGTCTGAACGACACGTACGAGGTCGAACCGGGCAATGGCGGCAGCCGGGACAGCCACCTGAAGATGATGAACATCAAAACGTTCCTCATCAAGCGGACCGAACCGCTACGGCCGCGGAAGCGGCTCATGGACCGCCAGAGCACGGTCCAGTTCGAGAAGGAGACGGCTGCCCGGGCAGCCGAGTCGCGGTTCCGAAAGGACTCGAAAACACCCAGTATTACTTCCAACAGCACCAACACGACCGGCACGACGGCTACCTCTTCCGCCACCTCGGCCAACCAGACGGGACATCCGAACCAGCCGCTCAACAACAACAACAACAACAACAATAGTACTAGCAACAACAACAACCATATCACGAAGCGCACCAGCAAGTCGACAATCCACGAGGATGAAACCACCACCGACTGGATACCGGAGATCCCGTTCAAGAACCTGAACGAGTGCGGCATCAACGCGGTGGAAAGCTTCCGCGACAAGAAGCACTGCGCGCGGGAGGACCCACTGACGTCGACCGAGGAGGTGGACGAGCTGATCGACCAGAGCATCCAGATCAACTCGAACAAGCAGATCCGCCAGGAGTACCTGTACACGTGGACGCTCAAGTTCAAGGACTCGTCGCAGGAGGGCACGTTCTGTCAGCTGCGCGAGGACATGTTCCGCTCGAACATGCTGTGCGTGTTCGTCGTGTGGATCTTCATCGTGCTGTGCCAGGCGGTGATCATACCGCGCTGCACGATCCTGATCGTGGCGCTCTCGATCACCACGTTCCTGCTGACCGTCGGCTGCATCCTCGTGATGGCGGAGGAGTTCTCCGGGCTGCCGAAGTTCCTGCAGCGGAGCTCCTCCACGCTGGTGCACGATCGCAGCCGGCGCACGGTTTTCGTCTGCCTCACCATCATCCTCATGTCGATCGCCAGCTCGATGGGGCTGATGATGTGCGATCTGGACGAGGTGGACGTCCCGGCGGACCGCAGCACGGAGACTCCGTCCTACTCGTACTGGCAGGCCGGCGGGCTGCTGAACGTGAACAGCACGTCGATGACGTTTTTGCGACGCGCTCTGGCGGACTCGGCGGAGACGAGTGTGCTGAACCGAACGGTCGGTAGTGAGCTGGACACTTCGAATGCCACCGATCTGCCCAACTATCTGCAGAGCGATGAACTGCTGGACGACGATGAGGCAACGCCCGGTGAGCCGGTTTTGCATTCGTCGTGCGTCCATCCCGAGTACGTGGTGTTCACCTGGGTGCTCTGTCTGATCTCGCTCGCGACGGCCCTGAAGCTGTACTACCTGGTGAAAACGTTCATGGCTATTGCGATGGTGGCGTGCTACTCGTTCCTCATACTGCTCGTCTTCGAGCAGGTGTTCGATTCGTACGACGTGCAGTACATCCAGGCGAGCGGTATGCCGCTGGCGGCGCAGATGATGATTCTGCTCGGCGTCTTCCTCACGATGGTCACGTATCACGCGCGCCTGGTGGAGGTCACCTCCCGGCTGGACTTCATCTGGAAGGAGCAGGCCGAGAAGGAGCTGTCGAACATGAAATCGAACCGGCACCTGAACGATCTGCTCATCAAGAACATCCTGCCCGACCACGTCGCCACGTACTACCTGTCCGAGGAGCGCACCGACGAGCTGTACGCGAAGATGCACGAGCTGTGCGGGGTGATGTTCGCGTCCATACCGAACTTCAAGGACTTCTACTCGGAGGACATCGAGAACGGGAAGGCGTGCATACGGATACTGAACGAGATCATCTCCGACTTCGACTCGCTGCTGGAGGAGCCGCGGTTCGAGAAGATTGAGAAGATCAAAACGGTCGGTGCCACCTACATGGCCGCGTCGAACCTGTGCTCCAGCAACAAGGTAAGCCGCGCGGGGGCACACCCCACGTCACAGATGGTTTATTCGGTTGCTTCGGTTGACCTTATCGCTCTATCGTTGGACAGCAACACGCGGACGAGCAGGATGAGGAGGCCGTCTGCGACCTGGTGGAGTTTGCGCTGGCCATGCGCCAGAAGCTGCAGGAGGTGAACAAGGACGCGTTCAACACGTTCCAGCTGCGGGTCGGCATCAGCAGCGGCCCGCTGGTGAGTGGCGTCATCGGTGCCCGCAAGCCCGTTTACGACATCTGGGGCAACACGGTGAACGTCGCGTCGCGCATGGACTCGACCGGGGAGAACTGGAAGGTCCAGGTGCCGGACTACACTGCGGCGCTCCTGCAAACGAAAGGCTACACCTGCGTGGTGAGTATCGTTCGCGTCTGCGGCTCCGATTAACACACACACAGACGTGACTAATGAGTCTCCTCTTTGACAGCAACGAGGCGAAGTGAACGTGAAGGGCAAGGGACTGATGCTGACGTACTGGGTGTTGGGCAAAAACATATCCGCCAGTCAATTAACGTCGCCAGCGCTCGTGCCGGCCGGGGTACCGCAGGCACAGACACCGTCGCTGCAGCGCCAAACGTCCCAGCACAGCTCGCTGGCGGCCGTCGTCTTCGGCATGATGCAGGCGTCCAAGCGCAGTAACATCAACACGACACGTAAGTTCGGCTGCACCGAACCCTCACCGTACGCTTCACCGTTCAACACCGTCATACTCACACGAGGTAGTCCGAGCTGTGCGATCCGTGTGGGTGGAACCCCCTTTTGCTATCTGTCCAACACGACCACTTCTGAGGGTCCGATGTAGGTGCGAAATTATATGCGGCACTTGCGCAACATGTGTGTTGCACAAATGTGCTGAGCTGCCGAGAAGGGTAGACCGGATATTTGTCTACCACATTTCATCGCTTGTCTACTATCTTTCTCTCTTTATCTCTCTTTCTCTACTATTCGATCGGATCTATCATTATCTGTTGTATGTTACTACTTTCAAACTATCCGACCTTTTTTTCAACTTCTATTTCGATGTGTGATAGTTTGTAGCTTCACGAAACATCTTATACCTCTATTTCGCATTATCTATCGACTATCACCTTTCCATGGCTGCGTGCAGTGTGGGAGAAAGCAACTGCAACCTACGGGTTGACACTGTTATGGGATTACCGATCGTTCATATTTGTTCTTCATGTTATTGTTTTCAATATGCGTGTACTTGTACTTCACTTGTACTTCACTCATAACGTTCCATTCCAGCATAAACTTCGCAAAGTCAATTTGAACCTAGACCTCTTGATTTTTGTTAGTATGACAATGTATAAGCACCGTGAGGACGTCGCCAAACGCATATCGTTGGCTCATTTTTCCAATTCCTTCATCAAACTTTAAAAGGAATGTTTTCTCTACATAAAAAACTGTAGTTTGGCGCTTCAAAAGTAGTATTCGAGATAGTTTGAAATGCTCCTTGCTAGGCTGAAATCTATATGAAATGGAGACCGTAATTTTCTAAGGAACAAATCGAAAACATGGAAATATCCTTTATGTACGTCCTTCATGTTGAGATAATGGGGAGCTGTAACGAGTTAGATGAACATTTCTGTGTCAGACGAGCTCAATATATTGTACAGGCGAGCTTCCGGATCGAGAGACAGCTCCATCTGACGAGAGCTGCAGCCAAAGTGGCTGCGTACTTCCCTTGACAACGTCGCGGTTACAACATCGACATTTTGTAGTTGCTTGGTTTTCAATCCTCCAAGCACTAAATAAAGCATCACTATGACAACCGAATCCTCATATGCTTCCAAGTCCTGCTATTTACATGACTATTGTAAATTTACATAGTTACATAGTTACATAGTTATGTAAATAAGTGCTATTTACATAACTATGTAAAGTAGCATTTATTGTTCTTCAGTCATCATTTTTACAGTTACTGACAGAGGTTAGGGTACAACACCTCCCAAACTCTAGAAACTTGTTGGATTTAATCAAGAAAACTATAACTAAACCAGGGTTCCTAGTACATAGTACTGACTTATAAAATATAGCCATTAGGTAAAAATAACTTCATGTACATGAGATGGGCAAGTAAACAATATAATCTTATCGTTTGTTAGGAGAGAATTTAAAATTTTGTTCTTATTGGTACCTTTGTAGATAGGTTATGGCAGGCCAGTGTAGCCACTTTTTCCTTTTTCTGTTAATCATGGAGAAGAACATCGTAGAAATCAGAGGGATCATGCTTTAGGGATCAATACATTCCCAGATTATCAAAGGCGATAGCTAACCATGCGTTCAACGTCTTGTGGTAATGAATTACGGGCAACTCGAACAAGACTTGTTGCGGTGTTTCACCGAATGGGAGGGTTACTGGGATCAAGTTTAAGTTGGGAGTAATCCATCAGATCACTAGTTTGAGATGTTGAATTCAAACTGTTAGTTACCACTAAGCGCTTACAATAGAGTACTAAACATAACCGTGGAAGTTCCATTCTTTCGTGTTGTGTATTCCAGTAGTAGTAATATCATCCTGGTTCTCAAGCAATCATGCTAGGGCTCAACCACCAGTGTCAACCCATTAGTTTGCCGTCGTTGTCTCTGCCCAATACTGCCACCATGCCTTCGACGTTCTACAATCCATCACCGCCATCACTTCAACGCTGTATAGTAAACATTTTGTTTTCTCTCTTTCTCGTTCTATTCGTTGCGCTATTCTTACGTTACGTGGTCGAACTCGCGCACCGTTCAACTACTTGCTCGCACGTGGTATTTACACTGTCGCGCTGTGTCCGATCTCTTCAATGCCCGTCTGTTTGTTGCTGGTGTATCTGTGTACGTTCGCTCGGCCGAACAGCCGAAAAGTGTGGCTGGAGTCGAGCGAAAAACTTGACCGTCAATAAGATGCGTTTACTGCCACCGTACGTAGCTTACTGTTGCTGTTGCCGCTGCTGTTGCTTCTGCTGCTGCTGCTGCTGCTGCTGCAGAACGCAAACAAAGCGCACTAACTATCTGGCAAACATTACCGCCGACTGTGTCTAGCGTTTCGTTCTTTGTTGAATGCATAGCGTCCGTTGTTCCCACGCCCAGTAAAGACTAACCGCAATGCAATACTCCACTAATTCGCATCCTTGCAAAACCTCGATCGGCATTACAGCTTCCTTCTAGCTGCTCGGAAGAGCGAACACTGCGTGTAGCCTGCATTCCTCCCGTCAGTAGATACGCTTGCAACTCTGTCGCATGTATGTTGAGTTTGTCTGAAAAGAAAAATGCGTGTGTATTGTCCATCCTCCACCATGTGCCGTCGGTTGCGTCTCGCTCGAACCCTTTTACCAGAAGCATCTAAGTGACCTAAGTGTAACCCCCGCACAGTGCTGCCGCGGGAACAACCGCCATCTCGCCTACTAGATGACTGATTCGAACGTTTGTCTCTCCGTAGCAACCGCAACGCCTTCTCCGAGAACCCGGTTCGGGCGACGGGGAAGCACATTCAGCTCAGTGAGATTGAATCAGAGAGCGCCGTGTAACAATCCGGTACGCCGCAACACAACCCGTGTCCGGGGCCGTAGCTACACCATGAAGAAGGTAAGGAAGACGGTTTCCGCCTCCGTACGGTCGTGCGCAACTAATCGCATTCGTTCCTTTCGCAGTACCCAACCGCATCGTCGCCTTCGGGATCGCCGATGCCAGCCGGAGGGTTTGGTGACAGTCCTCACATACCATCGTTCCGGCAGCTACACCAGGAAGCGAAATCCCACCAGACGGGACTGTGAACGGTCTTCCTTCCTTTCTACTCCGGGGCGCATCATGGGCGGGTGGTGCCTGTGACGTTCTAGCCAAATTTTCTAGTCAATACGAGTCAATACAAAGTATTTTAACGCATTAGGACTGACGTTTTCGGTGGCCGCGGCGACGGGATTCAGCATTAAGCCATACATACTTGCTTGTCGTAGTGGAGCGGTAGTAGTCACACGCGAACTAAAACCATATCTGGCCGCGAGGATCCTGGCATCCCGATTGTGTACGTGGTGTCATTAGGGCAAGATTCGTGTACCATGCACATAGGTGTAAACTGCAACTCTACATTCAAGGAACTTCCCGCTGTGGGTTTCGGTTCAACGTAGCTAGTGAGCGTTTCCATGTTGCCAGCGCGTACCTCTTTCATGCTAGCGACTGGGTTTGGGATGAAATGTGAAGGCCATGAAGTGAGCCAGATTGTGAACGTCATTTTATAACTAGCGTGATAGTGGGAAAAGCTAACAATCGAAAAGACATAGCCATAGTAGCCTAGAGGATAAGGTCCGCGAACTGCGGATAACAGAATCGAATTCCCACGCTGCAGTGTACAAACTGTTCGATGTGCGCCAAAAACATGTTTTGTTTTATTTCATCTTGTACTTTGTTCGTCTCAGTCATCTGTAGCAACTATTATAGCACAAAAAACCATGGTAATTAATGTCACCGTCCAGCAGCGGCATGTTTCGTTTTACAAAACTGGTACATTTTACTGTGCAATAAAGGAAAACCAAAGACAGCCAAACCGTGAACACCTTCTGGATTTGTGTGTGTGTGTTCAAAGCATTCTAAATGAAAGAATCATGCTTCGCTTTGTGCTGCATGTTAATGAATCAATCTTAATTTTCAATTGCTATCCAGTTATATATGCTATGCTATCTGCACCATCTGTTATTTTTAAATTTGGAGTTAAGCTTTGAAATGCAAGCTGAAAAACTGATTCTATTTCGTAGTACAAACATCGCACACCAGATGACGCTTCCAGTGCGACGTTTTGCGTACAGTGGTCGAAAGTTCAACGCAAAAGGTCCGCAATTTAGCATAGATCCAAACCAATGCAAAGCTTGATCGAAACGCCTAAAAGTATGCAACGCGTAAAAGACAACATCGGTAACAAAACTTTGGGAAATGTAGTGTGCGCTATCGAATGAAAGTTATTGTAAACTTTTTAAACTTTTAACAGCTTTATGCCAAAAAGAGCGATAATAGGATTTTATAAAATTTAATTTAATAAATTAATAAATTATTCAGTTTTTTTTATAAATTTTAATTACTAACTCATTTTTTCCAGTAGCTGAGTGTAGATTTTTGTTCCGCTTCTCTCAATAAAAACAATTTTAAAGCAGCATTTTATGCATAAACTGAGGTGAAGAACAACTTACACAGCTTTAAACTAAAATTCTCAAACAACGAAAGACATCTTGTAATCTGGGGGTTTCACTAAAAAACGAATCGCGCTTATGCTAATCGTTGCCAGCGAAGGAACTCGATCGCCGAATCAGGATCGCCAAAAGACAAACATAAAATAAGTTCAAAACAAGTGACTAGAAAGAATGCACCTTTCTACGACAGCTCTTAAGCTCCACCATAGGGCTATGAAAAAAATAACTTAAGAACTGATACTGTTCGCAATGGTAGAATGCAACATAAGGGCACCTAATTGCTTACATGAACCTTGAAACGAAACTTCAAAGCCTGCTATAACAAGAGGAACAATATCAAGCTCTTCGTTTCAAAATATTATTGTGCAATAAAAAAAACTGAACATAGTAACATGTGCTCTCGAAGTTCATTTTTTCTGTTTGTTTATTAATTAAAAGTGGCCATTTTTGGCATTAAAAAGTAATAAAATCCTCCGTTGTCGAAATTCCCAAATGTCAAAGTTCCGCTAATTGGCTAGAAGAGCCAACAGATCGGTTTGGTCCGATTGCAGTGTGCACTACGATGCCTTCAGCAACCACCTAACCGAATGAACGTTACACACATACCTGCAACCCATCACTCGGCACGCTTTCGAACCATCCGAAAATACTACCACACTGTCCGCGCAAATGCACGTGCGGCCTCCTTCATGTTCCATTACAAGAGCAGCCCGGCCGGGTGGTTTGCAGTGGTTCCAGTTTTGGTTGTGTTCTATTTTTAACTCCCGGCCAACGGCGGCACCGAGCGCCGGGGAAGAACTTTAAAAACGCGCGCTGAAAAACGCGCGTTTGTATTCGCCATCGATTAACACACGAATGCGTAGAAATATTTATGTTTCTCCGAACGCAACGGAACCGGTGGCGAATCCATTACGGAGCGGGCGCAGTGTAATAAGCATTTCAGCGCCGAGCGCCACTGAACGAAAGTGCGTAAGACAGGCCGCCCGGTCCGCTGGGAAATTACCGTAACCGAATTCCAGTTCCTGGTCTCGCACGCTGGAGGACAGCATGCTCCGGGGCGGATGAATGGATGAGTCAGGCGACGATTTTGGGGATATATTTATCGTGTCGAATATTAGTAATTTGTTCCATTCGAACCTGACGCAAATTAACTTACGGTTATGGTAATTGGAAGAAGGGGCATATTATGCAAGTTAATAAAACCTAGATTTCGATTGTTTTTATAAACAAATAGCAATCCTTAGTAGAATAGTTGTTAATGAGGACAAATATGGTATTCATTCCACCGTTTGGGCTTATCAGCTACTGGAATTTTCAAAGTTTATAAAAACAATCTGAATTACGCATGTCAGTACGCAATTGCATCAAGACCATTGCGCTGCTGATCCTAACAATAAACCCATCCATATGTTCTTTGTAAACAAATACAGAGAGTCGTTCAATTCGTGTATGCTGATTGCTAATCTTTAAAAGAACAACGAGTGAATAAATCGATCTTTTATATATATATTTATATACTTTCCATATTTTGGACTAAGCTAGTACTATGTGAATAGGAGTCAGGTTCAAACATTCTGAATCTAAATCAATCAATCTATATCCCACATTCTTTGAATCTCAATAGATATAAACAACTCTCATAATTTTCTGCAGATTCCCGGATCTATGAATTTGTCTTGATATTTAAATAATTTTCCATCCATTATCAATCGTGGAATCATACATAGTACAATCAAGATCAAACATTTGAGACATGAAACGAACGACTTTCGACTAAAGATCCGTTAAATTTAATATTCTCGAATTATTTATTTAGTACAACACTAATTCAAACGCCACTGCATGCATCGAATGCAATTGATTTGCTGAAGTAAAGCATCTTGCTCGTTAAAAATACAGCGGTTCATGCGATTCGAAGACATCTGCTTAAATCGAATATATGATGTCATTACGATTAAAGCCCCGAACAAATTTTAAAGGTATGGTAGAGAGTTGCAAATGCAATATAAGAAAGCTTGTAGCGAATAATTTGATTCTAAACAAACTCGGAATAGCTGCCAAATTCGCTAAAATCTGTGTAACTCACATCTTGCATCTTGTGAACATAGAAAACGTGAAATTGTGGAACTCTATTATATATATTCAACTGAAATAGAGTCCGGTTCAAATTGGGGCAATAATTTAAATAAAACCATTCCAACGTGGTACACATGGACCGAATGAAACTAATTGCGTACCGTTGAGAGAGTGTTTGCAATCGAGTAAAAAGGCTGAATAAACAATACATCCCCTGGATAAAGACTTGCCAAAGTTTGTTGCAATATTAAATACATTGCAACCATCTGGATTGAGTGCGTCTTCATATGAAGGCCACAGTAACTTTTTTTTTTTAAGTTTTTGCGATTTTCACACAGCGTACTTTTTTAACCTTTTAAACCATGCCTACGACCAAACCAGTCATCGAAACCAATGAATGAATTCTATACAGAGATTATTACCGAAAACTATATTGGTTACATAAATATCATTCCGAGGTTTTCTTCTTCTTCTTCTTCGTCTGTGTGGCTATGCTTAGGTTGATCTGGTGAATCCAGGTTCCTGGGCCTTCACCAGGTAATCCATAAGATAGAGCCACGAAATTAGAGACCGGCAGCTAAGGCCATATGTCCATTTTGAGGTTTAAATGCTATATATTTAAAGCAAAGGTTCTGTCTGAAGCTTCCAATATTTCATTAATTCATGAAAAAGCAACATATTATTTATATGAACTGCGTCAAAATGTGAACTCACATGTCCACATTGAACCTTGTTTAAATCAAGTTTATTCCAAGAAAAGTATTCAAAGACACACAATTAAAAGCTAACTTTAATTGTTTTTATTCAAGTAACAAAATTGCATGATTATATGATTAAAAAGTAATATGACCGTCTATCAAACAGCCTACATTGCAGCACCAAGAGAAATTTGGATGTCAATATTCGACTCGAAGCTCCAAAAGTTCATCCTCATGTTGTCTCGAGTCATTCACATGATCATTCCAATTCGAATATTGTTTGATCAATCGGACAAAGCAACCTTGTTGCTTGCAGTCTGCATGTATGTTGGGTGTGCGTTGCTAGACAATTATGGTTCTGCTTAGCTACCGGAAGCACTCTTCATCGCCACCACCCCCCCCCAAACAGATGGTGATGGTGTCATTTCCGTTTGCGACCTGGCCGGGGAATTCCATGCATTCTTCGCGCCACTGCCCAGACGAGTAAGGCCCCGCGATGTCGTACCATAACGGACGACGTATTGCAAACTTGCGCGAGCAAGGAAATTGGCTACGCTTTCGCTGGCTAATTTCGTTTTCTTTCCGCTTCAAAATCAACTTCAACGAATGTTACGTTTTTGTTTTGCCCGTGTGTATCATGGACAGAGACGCGTTTCCAGGCCAAACTCGGTAGGTAAATGAAATCAAAAAGGCCCGGACAACTATATCTCGCTTGCACCCTTCCGTGGCCGGGTCAATGGACCGGTGAGTTGATAATAGAACACTGCACAACAAAAGGTAACACAACCCGCAGTTACGAGCGCCAGCCGGTCACTCCACCCTCCCCAGGCCATGTTCGATAGCAGACACCCGCGGGCGATGGCCGGAAGTAGAGCAATGAGCAACTGGCAGCCGATCGGAAACCCGCCAGCAACCGGAAGTAGGCCAGTATAGCGGAACAGCGCACGTGGTTTCCATTCTCACATCGCCTGAACCCCTGTTCTCTACGTTGGCCAGTGTGTCCAGTGTGGCTTGTCTTCTGTTTTGCTCATAAATTTATCATCCAGAGCTGTTCGGAGAAATCGTTAGAAATAAAAAAAACCGCACACAGCAACCCGCAAAGAGACAACCGCGAAGACGACGACGATTTCGTCACAATGTACCGGCCTACTATGCACACACGCAAACGGATGTACAGTGTAGAACCCCGTGAAAGAGCGAGGGAGAGAGAGAGAGAGAGAGAAGCGCCTGTAGCAAAAGACAAAAAAGGGTTGCAAGAAATGACGTCTAGCCGGACGTGGATGCCCGGAACTCGGGAACATCGGTTGCGATAACGGTGGCAGCTGGATGCAGCAGGCAGCCATATGTGCCTCGAAGCCCAAACAGTTCTATTTCCTCTGTTTCTCCCCTCGGGTCGGCCTCACTTGCGTTACGGTAGCTGATTTTTTGCTCGTATTCTCTATTTTACATCACACCATTCGACCCTTGGTGGTGTAAAGATTTGTGCATGCTCTGCCGGAATTACAAATAGCTGCTTGAAATGAGCAAGATTACAACCCGATATCGCTAGTTACGCCGTGAGAAGATTGTGCAATGTTTTATCGTAAAGGAAAGAGTTACGAGGAACAGCTCAGGTTGTTCGAGGGACTTACGTCTGATGGAACATTGCAATGTTTCATTAATTAATTGCACTATATTTCACACCAGCATTGTCTGTTAAACTTACCTTTTAAACTTAAACTTCCATTACCAAAATAGATATCCCAAACGGTTTTCAGCACTAAGATGTTAAATAGGTTTTTTTTATATACAGTATCTCAAACACAAAATGGGACACTTTGAAATCACACCGATTTGTCGTTTTCCTAAGCCCATATGTAGTTTTCGATTACATTTTAACACAATTTCATGATACATTTTGATAGAGCCATCTGTCAGCATATTAAAAATAATTATTACATGATTTTATTACATACAATCTCAAAGTGGGACACATGAAACATCATGTTTATGTTGTACGCTTCTACACAATAACTTTATAGATTAAAAATTTTGTAATAATTATTGTTAATGTACTGAATGTTGGCTCTACCAAACTGTGCCATGAAATTGTGTAAAAACGTAAGCAAAAACTATTATTATTATGGATTGGATTATTTTTTAAATGCTGAATGATGGCTCTATCAAAATGTATTCCAGAAATGGTGTAAAAATGTAAGCAAAAACTACATAAGGGCTTCGAAAACGACAAATCGGTGTGATTTCAAAGTGTCCCATTTTGAGATTGAGGTACTGTATGCAAATACTGTCCGGATTTTGAAGAATAAAAATTAGTTCTCGGGTTTTAGGTTGCTAATTCTTATGTTTTTATTTTTGGCTCAACCGAGAAATCTGTATACAATTGAAACCCTGACCTAGAGTAATATCGACACAGATTCAAGATTGAAATAACTGCCTTCTTTTGAGGGGTAGAGTTTCATTGCTCATTGCGAGAGAGCAGTTTTAATCATTTCTCCCAATTGATTAAATCGAAAGATGGGCATTCTAGGCTAACCTAAACTAATTAGAACAGACATGCTTTCGAACAGATGTTGGATGTATTACAATAACCTGTCTGGCATAGATTTGAACCCTCAACCTGGTGGTGTATGAGTGCACACACCTTACAAAACGATCGCCCTTTTCATTTATTTATCTACATTCACTTAATAACTTGCTGTGACGGGTTTAACACCTAATGTCTCACAACATCCAAACAGAATGGACATCTCGATAGGATGGTAGGTGAGATGAGATTTGAGCTAAAGATTTATCGCAATTAAATCTACGGAAGATTTGTTTGGTGTTGATTATCCAACTCTCTCCACAACCTCAACCTCTTCGTTGAACCACACACAACCTTCAATGATGACAACCCGTTGCCAGTGACATCGCAAGACACTGCAATCATTACAATAATTAGACGCCGTTAACCGCGTGCTTCTAGTGGGGCTCGTCGAAAAAAATCGATCCATACCGAATGTCTAACAGAAGCAATACGCATACCGCGTGTTCTGTTGTTTTCCACGTTTCCACCGGTGCGCACCTGCACGTACAATGGCATCTTCAATGAAGCTCCAAGGCGAAAGGGGCAATCGGCGGCCAATTCTTCGCTGTTCGCGTCTTCTTCGTTCTCCCATCGCCGTGGCCTGTTGCCGGTTCGGTGAAACATATTTCCATTGCACGCTCCCCGGCGCAAAACTTTCGTGCGCGGGCGGACCCCGTGTTGATTGCTTCATTTTTCGTTGTTTTACGCAAATACGCGCGCGGTGCGTTTGAATGCGATTGTTGCCCGGTTTGGGTCCGCCTCGTCAGCTTTCGATTGTTTCCCAACATCTGCGATCTGGCGGGCGCGTGTGCCCTCGAGGCCAAATCGGTTGTTTGGCTGGCGGCGTTGCAATCGGGTCTGCGTGCCATGCAGGGCCTTGCACCTGTTGCAGTTGGATTGCAGCCGGTGGCGGCCACTTACATGCAGAAACTCTTCGTCGCTGGCGTCGGTGTTAGGCTAACACATTTTTGGCTGGGCTGGTGCGCAATCTTATGTACACCGTCTGCCGTTTGTGTTCGTACATCAGATCATGAAGCAATCGCAGCCGAATAGCTTTATGTTACCGTTGGTTCGAACTCATTTCTCATGATTCCGTACGGTGCATGTTGATCAACTTCCTCCCTTTCCTCTTGCAGGCACGGACTAACAAACCATCAATGACCCGATCGTGCGAGGGGACCAATGTGTGCCGATACGAGCTGAACGCGTCTCACAGAAGGACGAGTGGAAGTCCTTTTTGGTTCGTTCGCCTTTTGTCCGTTCTTTCCGCCTATGCTCGTTACGTTGCACCCGGGATATGTGCGTAGGAACACAAACTGTGACAGCTGCCGCCTCTGACTGCTTCGTGTTTGCGTTGCTATATCATAAGTTTTTTTTTTGTAAGCAGCACTGCTTCGCTGTGAGCCGTTCTTCTCGTTGCTTAGTTACGTGTTGTTTTTTTTACCCGCTGTTCGCACCCTCGCTGCACCAGAACGAACCGGCCGATTTACTCGACCGACGTCAAATCCGTTTCCAATTCGACCGAGCAGCCCCGACTACGGTACGGTACGCTGATCGAAAACAGTGGAGGAGCCTTATTTGAATTCCGCGTCTTCCGTTGAACCGGTACGTTGCACCAGTAATGCACGCACGCACGTACGAACGGATGCACGCATCCACGCGGACAAATAGATGCAGTTGCAGCACACGCTAGAGCGCGAGCGTGGGAAATCGGCTGGGAATGACACAAGAGAAATGTGCGGTGCCGTTGTACGCGTGGGTCCGGAAGTAGTGTCGCTACCCTTAACACACACACACACACAAAAAAACAGCCATCTGAAACTGCTCGCTTTACTCTGTACCATTCGGAGAGAGAATGAAGGGGGGAAAAACCTACAAGGGAAGATTACTGCACTGAGTGGTGCGGGAATAAAAATGAAGCATATACGCAGCTTGCTTCGTCTGTTGCAAGAGACATCCAAAAGCAGGCCATTGAACAAATTCGATCCTAGCGACCTATGAAGCACCGAGCGCAGAGTCGAAAGAAGAGAATGCAACGATCAAGACGTATGGGACAGCGGAACAGCACGCGATCTCACCGGTTGCGTTCGACATTCCTGGAATGCCTTTGTTTCTAAGTAAGTCTGGCGCCTGTTTATAAACTCACGTTGATCACGTTGATTGCCATCTTCTCTGTCACCTTGTGCCATTCAATGAGTTACAACATGTTACTCTTGATAGTTTTTTAAAAAATATATTGTACACATATTAATGTGTTTCTATTGTTTTAATTCATAACTACAGTGACACTTGTTTTTTCGTTCTTATAAAAACGTGATATCTACAAGTGTCTACAATGACTCGTATTCAATTTATCCCGCAAAGCGAAGCTTTGTATACGGTACCGCATTATGTGGCATTTATTTGTGATGATCTTATGTATACACAAGATTTTCATATGACAAAGCTATTCAGCAAAGTTATTCATACCGTTGTATGAATGCTAACAGCGCTGTTTCTAAATCAATTTCGATTGTAATTTCGAACGAGCCGCATAAACAACGGCGCATGGGCTATTGCTCACCCTTGCCTTAAAAAATAACTGCAAGATCGTGAAACCACATTAAATTATTTACGACATTGTAGAAATGCCAAAACCTCACGTATTTTATTTATGTTCTTTCTGATACTTCAAGGCCGCTTCAATAGATTGCACGATACCTAAGCAAGCGTGATGCAATAAAGCCAGGTTTTCTTAGTTAAATACCAGCTAAGAACAAAAGTAAAATAGAGAAGATAATGTGAATATGTATAATTAAAAAAAACTGTTAAATGAACAATGTTATGCCATGAAGAACAAACGTCCTAATTCGTAAACAAACGTATTAATTCTTTGAAACCGACATAGTACCATCCAAATTCCTATCATTTACATAGTGACGATTAACGAAGATTGCCGTGAATGCGAACATCGGAGCAAAGCTGGGTGGAACGCGAAACAGTGATAGAAGTAGCGGACGGAAGTGACGAGGCCGCGAGCGGAAGTACGCGGTTATTGTTCATTCATACAAAAAATACGCATACCGAACGAACGAACGCGGATTTAACCTGCAAGAGAGAGAGACCAACTGAGTTCACGCTCCGCTACTGTAAACGGATGAATAGAGAGAGAGATATATATATATATATAGAAAGAGAGAGAGATAGATAGAAGGAGGGAGAGATAGATAGATAGAGAGATAGAAAGAGGGAGAGAGAGAGAGAGAAGGAAGCAGTGCGAGAAATCGAAGTGTAAGCGTGAAGAAGCGGCGTATGATACCAATAAGAAACCTCAGCGCGTGGCCGCTATGTGGTATGAATGAATTTACATGAATGAAAGCATCATCCCACACGTATATATGAAAGAAAAGAAAAAAAACTACAACTGAACCGGTCTACCCTTGTTCCTGCCAACGCCTGTGCAACGTGACGCTTTTGAAAGTGTTTCATTCCGGACCAGAACCGCTTGGAATTTCTAATGCAATTTGGGAGTATGTTGGATGAGGCTTTGGCACACCAGCCATTGCATTTGGCGCACTGCAGCAGCGCTTTGCAAATGTGGGGGGTTAGGAAAACGCACCCCCGTGCATTTGTTGTGAATGAGCGAGCGAAAGTGAAAAGGAGATGAAGACGAGAGAGACGGAGAGAGAGAGAGAGAGAGATGCATATATGCATCGAAAGACGCTAAAAAAGACGCAATTGCCATTGCTTGCATGAATGCAAGTGTGACGTTTGTTTATTTTTTGTTTTTTACACCTTCCTGATTGCATTCGTTCCGTTGGTCACGTTGCCGCGTACACTTGCCCCTGTTTCAAGGTCTCTCTGTCTCACCGGCACTGCAAACACAAGCGCAATGTTCAGGTGTGCTAGATCTTCATGCCCGCTGTGATTGGATTGAGCTGGTGTTTGCTGCAAGATTTAAAGCCACTACGGGTCGCTTCGATTCTCGCGCGTTTGCCCTTGAACCAGCGGAAGTGAGAAACAACCTGATCCAAAATTTGATTCAAATTTATTTAGCGATTGTGTAGACGAATCTGCTTTTTGCCGTAGCAGCACAATGGATGCAATCCGCTGTCGCTTCTTCTTTCTCCCATCGGAAAAATGGCCGATGACCTTCACAGAATCGAAAGTTTTTGTTTGGTTTGTACGGGGTCGGTGCGGACGGACCGAGGACGGGAGAATTTGTCGCTTTTGTGGATTGTGTCAAATCGATTGTTTTTGTTTATTTTATTTTCTTCCAGTTTCTTAACTTTCCGTCCGAGGTAACTGCTTCGCCGCGCGGGGCAATGACGTCGGAATTAAAATGCCTTAAGTTGTGTTTTTTTTAATTATTTAACACTTCCAGTGTGCTTCTTTTGCTTGTCTTCATCAACTCGTTTCGTTGGTCCGCGTTCATTCGTTATTACATCTCCAAGCGTTTATGTTTATGTTACGCTCAATGTTGATCTGTTGATCCACGTTATCTATCCACCTCTACTTGAACCTACCTCCTCTTCTCTGACCATGTGAACGGCAAAAAAGGACCTTACAGGCTGGATTGATCGGAGTCATGCTACTGACATGACCAAACCATCGGAACTTGGCGAGGCGAGTAGAAATTTATATTCAATCTGCATGTGATATTTTAACAACCGCTATACGTACTGGAAGGGTCAACCCAACCATCCTGAAGCAAAACCATTTCTGTTTGTCCCATATTTAGAACATGTTAGCAGATGATGGGCGTGTTCGAATGCTCAATTTTACAATAAGTTTTAATTTGATCAAACATCGGAAAACCACTACATAATTTCACTAACATCTTAATTCGATGTTCGACGACAAGGACGGTTAAATTTAATGTTGAATGCAGTTCACAAAATTTCATGCAGTTTGGGATTCTTTGGATCAGAGCGTAATAAATGAAAATAACATTGTGAAATTGTATAGTCAACAAAGGCGCCTCATTTTCGTTAGTAATCCCAAATAGCTCAGAAATTTCTTAGGAAAGTGGTTTAGGTCCTACTTTATGGATAGTGTAAATATGCCTTATGAACAGTCATTTATAAACGACTTTTTTATATCTTATCTGATGCTTCAACATGGATCAATACAGGTAATTTGAAAATCTACTTTCCTGTTTCTAACCTCTTCGGTTGAAAACGGTTACAAAGTTGTCTGGCCTACGTCAAAAATTGGTACGACGTGCTAATGCTAATGTTTCGTTTAGTTGAAAAAATCTCCTAAATCTTCTCAATACTGCACATCGAATATTCCCTAAAAACCCTAAACTGGCTTGTTCTGTTATATGTCCTATTGTTGAATTTGATTGTGCTAGTTGATCTCGTTTGCATCAACCGAGTATTGGCCGTTTAGGGACTATTAGATTTGCCAAAAACATGTTTTACACGATGTTGAAGATAAATTTGACAGTTCCCTAGGGATGAAGGAAAGAAATGTGAAAAATATATTGTTCAAAATAATATGTTTATAGGAAGAGTAACTTACCATGTTGTTTATTAAAATTATTCGAAATATCCGCCTTCGGCATCGATAACGGCCTCGATCCGACTCCGAAACCTGGAGCAACCTGGAAACCTGGCAACCGTGTATCTGGGAAGGGTCGCAACAACGGATTTAATTTTTGTGGCTATTTCTTTGTTGGACACTTTGATGTTGCTGGACGATCTATTGGTATGTCTTCCAACTGCGCCACAAACAAAATAGTCCAAGGGGTTAAGGTTAAGGTTAAAAGGTTAAAAGAACCAGATCGTGCAAGGTTCCGCTGGATACTTCAGCTTGTTTAGGAGCTTTCTCGCGTTCGCCAAACGTCTCATACGGCCCTTCTCGATAAAGAGCTGACCTCTGCGGTGCTTGTATGAAGAGTAGCGTAAATCTTCATTTAACGCTAGCTTCATTGCTGTCGACGACACACCCAATTCGCGTGCCAACGCCCGAATTCCGTCCTCCGGATCATGCAGCACTCACACCTGCAGATCGGCTAAGAAAGCGTCGGTGTGAACGCAATCTGGTCTTCTACAGGGTTTTCATCTTCTTGCCACTTCCTCGTAATCGCCGTTGCATTCTTCCATCTCGCTCCGGATGGTTTTCACAGTGTTTAGAGAACACTGCGCATACTTCATGATGTCTCGGTTTTACTTTACGGCGCGGATCATCATTATACACGTACGTTATTCTTTTCCACAATTCGGGTGGGTTAAACATTTTTGCTGCGCTTGAAAAATGTTCACCTGGTTGTACACACTGTTCGCTTCCGAATGACGTATCGCTTGTGTTGATATGTCAAGTCAATTACCAATTATAAACAGAACCGTAACTGTCAAATTTATGTTAAATACCCTGTACAGGCGTCGCTAGTCAAACAGATTTAATATTAATATCCTTTTGGAAACATTGCAATTTCTAGTCTCATTGAACCCCGTCACTTCTGATCCTGATCTGATGAAAACCCTGGAAGGACACTGAGGCCAGTGTATTTCTAATACACTAATTTCTGGTGTTATTGACCCCATCACTTCTGATCCTGATCTGATGAAAATTCTTGAAGGACACTGATGCCAGAAAGTTGTTTTTTCTGTCGTTGTGATCTACATTGCCACTCTTTTTAAGGTCTGTGTTGAGGCATTTATCATCAACTTATTTGTTTTTTTTTTCATAAGCAAATAAATTAATCTATCTATCTATAAAAATAGTTCCTGGAAGTTCACATCATCATCACATATGTAATAATGGTCTTTGCAGACGTTCATAAATATCAATTGAAATACTGCTTCGAGACTTTGCAGTATTTCAATTGATTGGTTTGCACCCATATACGATCCAATTGACTCAGAAGCTAAAGCTTAACCATCATACAAACGTATGCTTTTCGGTTGGGATTTTGGGCTGTAGGTAGCTGTTGAAGGGAAACGACAAATCAATCGTAGCAACTGTGGCAACAATTTGTAAGTAGAACTAGTTATATCGGCCCGGTTACACCGAATGATACAACGTTTCTTTTCGATATGACCTTTGAGTCTGGCGTAATAAAATAGATCTAAATGTTTACTGTTGTGTTGATTTTGAGAGAAGATGTTTTTAACAAATTAAGCATGTGACTTGTGTGGAGTTGTCCGCATTATTGGAGTCATGACACGATCTGACACTGGAGGTATTGTCTGGTGGAAACCGATTCAATCAGCTTGTGTTTCGTCTTGCATTTTAACTCAATGATTGTATATCAAGAACAAAATTAATGAGCTCAGGTTCATCTATCCATACCCATTTTTGAAATATTCCAGCATATTTATGGATTGGAAAATGTTAATGTACTTTCGATAAATACTTTTCTGACATGAAAAATTTGGAAGCCGGAGAGAAAAAATAAGACAAACATAAAACAATAATAATACAAAAACAAACAAGAACAAGAAAGATAGAATCATGAACTAGAAAACGAAAGACGAGAACGAAATGAAACAAGAGAAGAATTAAAATCAAAGTGCAGAGGTCTTTCTCAAGGATTGCTGCTTGTAAACTTCTTGGGGTTCCGGCCTTTGCTCTTCCTCCTTACGAGTCCAGGTGTCGGCTGTTAAGTTTAGAGTCTCTGGCAGATCGCCGCTCCTCTGCCCAATCCTGCTTCATTGCATCCCTCTTTCTGGACTGCTTAGATGCTCCCGCGCTTCTCTCTTCGATCCATTTTTATGTTCCCTCGCGCTCCCTCCGCATCCGCCCTTCCTTCAGTATTCCCAAAAGGCGAACGGCGGCAGGTCGCAAGGATCCCATACTTCGTGCGCTTTCCTGTTTCAACTTGTCATCACACGTATTTGACTTCAACCTATCCTTATCCACTTTTCGTTCACGTCTTAAACTCTCCTCTGTATATTCTTCCCCGTCCTGATTCATTCGCAGCAGGGCCTCTTACACTTTAGTTAGGCTTATCGTTAGGCTTTAAGTTCTATTATTTCGTTAGTATTAACACTAACGGACAAATCTGGTGTCAATTGACACTTTTGCAACTTTGAGCTTCGATAACTCGAAAACGGTTAAAGATATCGATAAACGGTTTTCACCTAAAGTCTTATATTTTTGGAAAGTTTTTTTTAAAGATTTTTAATTTGTTTTAAATCCGTAAATTTCTTAGATACAACTTGTTACTCCTTTCGTGCAAATCATGGGGTCAAATGACACCTAGAAGGCTATTTTTGGCAATTGTTGACCGATTGGGCTGAAATTTTCACTAGTTGTGCGAAAACTATTCTAGTTTTATAATCCGTCGAGTTTGTGACCCTACCCCCTCCCGTTTGCTCCACAGCCCCCCCTCAAGTAAAAATCCGCCGACGCCAAAATTTTAAAAACCTTGAAAACTATACGTAATTTTTTTTGGAGCCCGAATTCCACTAAATGGCATGAAAGGTGACAAGAAGAAGGTAGGGAGTAGTAGATATCATTAATAAAAAGGATGAAAAGAAGAGGACTAAGAACACTCCCTTGGAGGACCCCAGGTGTGCTAACGAATGTTGGAGACAAACAATCCTCGATTTCCACCCTATATGTACGTTTGGAGAAAAGACACCAACCATTTAACAAACCTGTTTGAAAATCCAAGTTTGTTGAGCAGAGCCAACAGTAAATACTGTGGAACATAATCAAAGCCAGCCTTTAAATCGGAGTAAACCACATCGATTTGGTTACCATCACCAATGCTAGGAAATGCTGAGGAAACAAATGTCATCAGATTGGTGGTAGTCGAACTAGCAGACATAAAACCATGCTATTGAGGGCTAATAAAAGAGCTAACATGGAACTTTAGAGCCTCATGGACAATTAACTCAAACATGCAAATATCACGATAATTATTGGCATTTACTTTATTACCTTTTTTAAACACTGGAAAAAGTCAACCTTTTTCCAAATGGAGGGATAGATAAGTGGTTGAGTCAAGCGAGAGTGTAAAATAAAACAATAAAGAGGAGGAGCAAAAATATCTCTACACTTAATAAGGACAGAGGCAGAAATACCATCAGGAAAGGGTACAAAAGACAACTCGTTTAAGACGAAACGACGCTCGTTTTACAGTATCAACATTTACTACAACAGAATCGACACATAATGCACATTCCAGAGTGCAGAAAAGACCAGGCTGTATTATCTAAGAATCCGACGAGTAATCAGTGAACACACTTAGGAAATGTTGTCCAAAGAGAACACCAATCGAAATTTTGAAAAGCAAAATTCCTTGATACTATCCGCATGATCCACAATTCCGCAATTACAAAAATTCGCCTCTGGTTAGAAAAAAACCCTATTAATAAATTTAAAACCATTTTATAACAACTTTAAGAGCGAAATTAAACAAATGTATTTTTTCCAAAGCATAAAACAGTTGGGGTACTGGCGCATACCACATCAGAGGAAGGTCTGATGTTATACATATAACTGAACTTTGAACAATAACCGATTAGTGTGCTAGCAAAGGTATTCATTTCGAAATCATTTTAAAGCCTGGAATGATTATATACATGACGAATGTGCTAGATATGGACAAAATGTGGGCGATTAGTTTTGACGGGAAATTGAAAAAATACAATAATGTAGATAGTTTATTTGATGATTTCTGTATACTACGGTACGATTTCTACAGACGTAGCCAACAGTTTGAACTTGATGACTGCAAGTAAAAACTAGTCAATGCACAGAAAAATGCTCGCATCGAGCTACAAAAAGTGGCACTTTTGCAAAGACCCAAAATTGTTCTGGAGATATGATTTGGACAAATTGGAATCAGAATTGAAAAATTATATTTCCGTGGCCCAGAAGGAAGAGATGTGGAATATATAGAAAAATAACTTTTCGAGTGTGATGCAAGGTTGGATATCGCAGAGGTACCCTTTTTAAATTTTGCTGCTTAAATTTCAAAGCTTCGGACAAACGATGGTGAATCGTATGATGAAGAATTTGGCTATTTTAGAGGAAAAATTTCTAAATGTGAGTACTGCAAGAGACGAAAACATTAAAAACTATAAATTATGTTAAAAATATAGCAGCCTACGTGGTTTCATAAAAACGATAAGTTCAGAATCATCCAGAAGATGGTAGTAGGTTGCGGTATCAGTCTGTATGTCTTATAATTGACCAAGTTCCAGATGGATCGCACCTAAGA
>KB672713.1:5383188-5403238 GCA_000349145.1 Anopheles dirus | reverse complement strand
GCAGCAATTTGTAACGTGTCAAGAACCATAGCTAATTTTATGCAAATCAGATATGGGGTCCATTCGGTTAACTGAGTTTGTACAATATGATATGAATGATTATTTTTACAAACTATCACGCGGTAATTGCTAATCTAGCTGTTGGTTTAACATCATGCCGTCGGCTAGTTGACGAAACAGCAAATAGTTATAATTGCAACTGTCCGCTTGATATAATTGCAAAAATTCGCCCCTGGTTAGATAAAAAAAAACGTATTACTACATTTATACCCTTTTACGATAACTTTAAGGGAAAAGATTACAATGCATTCAGGAAAGCATAGAATAGTAGAACCGCAAATACCACATCATGGGAAGGTCATGGCGTTATACATATTCAGATTGTCATAGCAGACTGTTTAAAAAATAGTCTTGATGCCTCTTTTGGATAACTCAAAGGCCATTCCAAGCATAATTTCACATGAAAAAGTCATTCCCAGGAGCCAATTCATCTAGAAATCATTTTAAAGCCTGGAATTTACCAATTATACGAGAGAAAATGGTATGATATTCTACACATGCCGAATGTGCTAGACATCGAAGAAATGTTTAATTATCTATGTTGTGGATAATTACTCGGCGTTTGACAGCGGATGTTGTCAACGATCGACTTCCCCAGGAGCGAGTCACGATCGGGCGGCCGACATGATAACACGTCGAGAGAGGTAGTGCTCTCTCGTCACAGTGCGATTAACGATTTTAACACGGGATTTTCAAGGAGTTTTTTTTAAACGGTGCTTTCAAAGGGTTAATTAAGGCCTCAGCTATTCTTAAGGCCGAATAAGGCCGAGCTATTCTTGTGGCAAGAGGCGCAAGAAGAAACCTATGGCGACCAGAAAAAGGAAAACGCGTTGTCCTAGAACGCACGAGCGCCACGTTTGCAAATGTGTATGGTATTTGAAGGGTCGACGGCGAACAGCAACAGCCACCAACATTTCAATCGACATACGATTCCCCATCATTACCAAAACAGCATGTTATTACAATACTTCTACTAAGTGACTACCACTGTCGATTTGGTTATGCTAACCGAGAAACAGTGGTAAATCAAGTTCGTCAACGATCTTCAATCCTAAACTTCAGATCGTGCATCGAAAAGTTTATGAAAGAGTGCCAGCACTGTAAAATAAAAACTGTTAGCCGGATCAACCTAAAATGACATCAATTCCAGAAGAACGACTCACCCAGAATGTTTTGCCTTTCAGCATCGTAGGCGACGACTATCACGAACGTATTGAGAAACGATATGTGGCGATCTTCACTTGTCTGGTTACGCGAGCAGTCCATCTCGAAGTAGCTCACCACCTGTCCACAGATTCTTGAATGATGGCCATCCAGCGTTTCATCGGGAGAGAGTTCCTCCCGCCGTTAAAATCTCGGGCAACGGAACAAATTTGGTCGGTGCTAGTAGGCGGAGCTAAAAAAGCAATTAAGTGGCAAACATTATTCTTGTGCTAAATCCTTCACTGACGCATATACCAAATGGACCTTCAACCCACCATCTGCACCTCACATGGAAGGGGCCTGGGAGAGCATGGTGCGCAATGTTAAAGAAGCGATGCGTGCTCTTGAAGATGGAGGTAAGCTGAAGGACGAAATATTATTGTCAGTATTAGCAGAAGCAGATAGATTCATCAACTCCCGATCTCTTACGTACATGCCGCAAAGCTCCAACAGCGCCAGGAAATCACACCAAACCACTTCCTTTTGCTGCACCACCCAGGAGTAACATCAAACGAACTACAGCCCTATCATCTATCTCGGTGGGACCGTTCACTGATTGAATATTAACTGATGTGGAATATGTTTCCATTGGCTCGCAGGACCATAGGGCAGAGGACGTTGGTGATTTTGTCTTCATTATGGAAGGGCCTCGTATAGACTGGTTCAGGGCAAAAGTTGAGGAAGTTGTTGAAGTTGTTGAAGTTGTTGATGAAAATGTTTAAAATGCCCATCGGTGAAGCTTGCCAAGCTCCAGGAGGAACTAGATAGGGAGAAACACGCGATTACTGCAGATCACAGCCAGCGCGTGGAAAACACGTGCTCATAACACATACGTTAACAAACAGCACCTTCAACGGGAACAGCAACGCCGAACTAATCTGCAGAAACCAACTGACTCGGGCTGACTCTAACAACAGGTCAGCAACAGTAGCAAATGTTCGTGAACAAGCACCTATTAGTAAATTCTGCGATGCAAACTTAGGATTGACGAGGTGCGATGATAGCGCGATCTACGACATGCTATTAAAACAAACGATGGCACACAAAATGGCGGCTTGCAGTGTTCTTCCCACGCTACACCAGATGGCGCAGGTATTGCTAAAGAGAAAAGAAAGAAACTTTGTGTTTATACGACGGTTATTGTAATCTATGTTTACACGACTATATTTTACACGGCGTATTCCGAGCGGGTTTTGCATATCTGTATAACGACCCTAGAACCAGGCGAGACAGGTGTCAACATTCTCGCTTGGCCGTTCTCGCTTCTATCGTGCATTCCAGGAATCCTCGAGGCAAGAACGCTGCAAAACCGAGGTGTATTTTGTTGGTTCAAAAAAAAAATGTTTGGGAGTTTGAAAATTATCGTTTTTCACACCAAAAACCTGTTTTTTCGTACAGAAAGATATTAAACTATTTTTTTCATTTCATTTTATATAGTAGAATTTTGAAATGTTGTAAGGTATCGCGCATACTACCGCGTTTCTATTCTCACTCGGTAGCGAGAAACGCGTTTACATGTATGTGGTGAGAACAGGTGAGAAACCCTGTCGTTTGACACCTCGCTAGGTCTTCTCGCATCGTTCTTAAGACGTTATGCAGACATGTAAAGACCGCTTAAGCCCAAAGCAAGCTGAAATTAAGCCCAAACCTACCATACGATTTCGAGAGAGCGTGTCAGCTGGGTCTTTGGTCGCTCTCCCCCGGTTTCCCAATTTTACGCAGTGGAGGCCGGATGAGCCGAACTAAACACTTTTGACAGATTTTTTACAGTTTTGTGCTATTGTTGATTTTGTTCTTCTTTTCTCACTTCTCACAGTGGGGGCCGGGTGATCTAGCTGTCAGATTTGACAGCTCGTTTTGGCAGTTTTTTGTTATTGTTGATTCTCTTCTTCTTCTTCTTCAGAGGCCCAACAATTTCGGACGGGGTGGTCGCGCTGCTGCGCTGCCCGGAGTTTTAGTTAAAAAAATCGCATTTTGTACTGCACGGATCACAAACCGATACCTTGCTCCGGCTCCAGGACTACCGGAACGAACGGATCCTCTGCTCCGACCCCTCCTCCCGCCTATCCCGAAACGGACAAAAAAAATCCGTGGAAGCAGGAGGTGTCCGTGGAGTTTCTACACGCTTGCAACAAAAACGTTATGGATTCAATATGGCTGACGACACACGCAAAGTTCGAGTCGAGGAGCAACTGAGGATCAAAATAGGTAAGCTAGTGAAAATGGAGTCTTCCGCAGTGATTGCAGCCTGGCTTGCTGCTGGGCAGAGGGAACAGGGCGTGCAGCTCTTATTCTCCGTTACAATCCGTGTGCAGTGCGCGCGTGTGTGCGTGTGTGTTCCAGTGGCCAGCGCGTTTGGTACAATTTATTTTCGTTGATGTGCTGCGGTGGGGGTGAAGGGGAAGAAAATCTGTGCAACGGAAACCGTGATCTGAAGCGGCAGAAATCAGTGCTCTGGTGGATGTGATGTTCTCGTTCAGTATCGAAAATCGCCTGCGAAAGGGTCAAATGTTCTAGTTCCAGTACAACGCATTGCAAATCCACAAAAATCGTTGCCCCAGACGGGGGGGTGGGCAGAAAGGAACGAACCCCTACGGCAGGAAGGTGGCAATGAGTGGGCGGGCGGGTGGTTGGTTGGTCTGTTGCGACAGCACAGCATACGGAGTGGTGTGAGTAACGGATGGAATCGTATGTTCCAGAGTGTGCGTGTGCTTGTGCGTGTGAGTGTATGTGTGTGGAAACAAGAACGCGTGTAGGCCGAGCGCGATGCTTTGGTGGAACGCGAGCAGGTGGGGGTGCGAGAGCAGTGCAGAGGGGGGGGGGGTCAATCGCAGGGGGGCTGGTTTCCGTAAGACGAACGAACTGAACGGGCGCGAGCAGATTGAATGTCAACAGAAATACGGCGTTCCACATGAAACCGTTTCACTGCAGAGCGACGAGAATGGAAAATGGAAAGCTGCACACATAAAGAACACCATCAACGGATGGGCATAATTTGTGGGCTGCCACTTACGCGTGAACTGATTGAGCATGTTTCGTTTTTTCCTGCTGTGTGTGTGCGTGTGTGTGGCTACTGTGGGCGATTGCGGATTGCGTATGATAAAAGGTTTCCGTGTTTTCGAAGGCTGGGCCTACACTGCAACAGGATTGCGCTCGGTGCGCCTACGATATATTCATTGAAAGAGCAACAAAATAGGCCATGCGCAATACAGTGGCAACAACACTATCAATGAAGCAGGCTTCAATGAATGAGGAACAAAACGTAAAAAAAAATCACATACATTAATTATTTGCTGGTCTTCTCGAATACCCACCGACTTCCGGTGCGGTGCAGATAGAGCAAACCGCAAGACACATACAACCATCAAGGATCAAGCCTGCTCAACTCGAGAGCAGGTGGTGGCAAAAACCGGGTCTGGATTTCCGGATCGAATGACCGTGGGAAGAGCATCCTGAAGGGCAGCTGAAACCCTCAACACAGGAAGTGGCCGTCTTCCTGTGCTGAACGTTTTTGGTGCGTGCATCAGTGTCTTTGCTGGTGCTGCTGCTGCTGTTTCGGTTGATTTACTCTCACTTTCCTGCTCACACTCCGTGGCCGATAGTGAGGAGCAGCCAACAAAGCAGTGCAGAATCCTGCTGCGGTGAAGCAAATATTTTACTTTCTCTCTACAACCCGGGCAAATGCGGTTTCCCCCGGAGGAGAGATCCATGCACCGGCATGGCATGGTGGCAAAACACACAATGCACAATGGAGCGACTCAATTTTGGGGCCATTTCCCACGAATCTGGTTCCTGCAACAAGCAAAGCCAGCCGGTGACGCCGGCACACAATTGTCCCGGGTTGGATGGATTTTTCCTAGACGCTCGCTTTGGCTAATGAGCTGGCAGTGAAAATCGGCTCTCCCTCCTCCACCGCGGTTGGCACGGCAACAAATCGTACTCCAATTAACTCGGCTTACTGTGCACGGGCGAGATGTTGTACGGCCGCCTCTTACGCTGTTGTCTCCGTTTGGCAAACATATCCGTGCGGCTGGAAGTTATCACCGTGGAGCAACTCGTTTTCTCACCCATGGAGGATGGGCTCGGTGACCAAGGAAGAAAGTGTCCATCACAATGACATTGCTCGAGTTTTTGTGGAACCGAAAGTGCATATTCTGTCTCGCCGGGGATTTCCTTCCCCGTCTGTCTGTACTCCTACTGGGCAGCCAGCGGTTGCTGCGATCTGCGAGTGAGTAAACAAAAGATGGGGAAAACACGAGACTCATAATTAATTCGAATGAAATAGAAAGTGGCAAATTGGTGCGAGAGATGTTAATTGACGTTGATGAACGACGCTGATTCGCGCCACGGCTGGCGTTCGTGACGTCAACTGCTTCGGGGGCCAAATGGTGAGTGAAATCTCCGTACGAGCAGCGGGGAAAAAAACAAACAAAAGTGCAATACAATGACGATGACCTCGCGGTGCAATGTGTGCTATGATTTCGATGCATAGAGTCTATTGGACTTCACACACAACTGGACGCCCAATATCGTGGTCTTCGATGTGGACTCTTCAACATGGTTGAACGTTTGTGATTGTTATCATTTACTTGCTGAATTTGTAAGCATGCTGAAGCATGCTGCTTCATGACCCCTAGGGCTGCCCATAAAGCTCAATTTCGAAAACCTACCACACGCATTATGTTGACGATTTGCATTGCTTTGGTTAGTGAGCATCGCTTGCTACGATGCCCGATCGCATGACGTTGAGCGGGTAGATCATTCTGCAGGACAGGAAGCAGTAATTAACAATGCAATGTTGCCGCGCTGGCCCGTGCCATACGCCGGTCCGCGCCACGTTCCATAAAAGAACCGCCGCGGGTTAAAATGGTACGACTCACGTTTGCTTCTATTCTATTCGAGTGAGCCGTTGGACGGGCAAACCAGGAAAGCTGTGTGCCAGAAGTGACTCATGAAAAGGCCAATGCCGCCAACACACACCCCGATTATTAGCGACTTAGATCACGACGACTCTAGATCGGCAGCGAATGCATGACCAGCCAGAGCCAGACCGGCCAACGCAAAACCGCTATTGTGCCGCGGCATGCAATGCCGTATTGGGATTTTGCCGGTGATTCATCATTGAATTTATGATGCCAATCCGGCCGACGGTTGGGTTTGTAACAGTTCTCCAGTACGGTTGCGATCGCGAGACAAAGAGCCCCTCGCCGTGTACTCTTCTGGCAGAGGACGGAATCGTCTGACAAAACATATGGCGTTGACGAACGCTTCATGTGTAAATTGGGAAGAGATTATCCGGTGCTCGCATAGCATCTGGTCAAATGGTGGCCAATAACATAAGAAATGAAAACCCCCTCCCCATTGTCAGTAAGTGTCTTATTCGCCAAATTGCCGTTTATGGGAATTAGCATTGATTATTCATAGGCGGTGTAAAGCGGCAGTTTAGTGGCGCATCGCGCATCTTGCCATTTCTCGTCGATGGAGGTCACTATTTGTTGTGGGGAATAGTAATTAATATGATCTGGTAGGAGCTTGCAATAAAAAAGGAAAACAATATCACCCCGAAGCCGCAGGTCGACGGATGTGGTCGAACCCAGCACCAGCTGTCCGCTGACCAGGGCCTCAAATAAAATAAGCGCTGCCGGCGCATGGAAAATGCGCATGGCATAGTTGAATTTTACCGTACTCTCTAGGTTGACTAATGGAGAGAAAAAAAAACTATATTCGCGTTGGCCCGAATGGCTCGAATCACTCACTATAACGCGCTCGATAGATACAGCCTAGCTGTGGTGGCCACTGCAGGTAGTTGCCGCTCCGGCAATAGTAACAGTACCCTTCCAGTGACCTGATTCCAGGGCGGCCTCATCCGGGGGCAAGCTTTTTAAAGTATTTTCTGCCGGCGTTTTTTTTTTCACCACCGGCGGGGAGCTGCCTCGAGTGTGCTGTTTTTCGCTGCGTTACAGATTTTCCTCCGTACGCGTTCGTACAGTTTTCCGCGAGTGCGAGCACGCGCGCGCGCGCGCCTCAAACTCCCTGAACCAGAAATAGGTGCCTTACCTTGAATGGTTTAATTAGCACATACAGACTCCTCCGCCGCCGCCTTCCAAACGAGCTCGGTCCAAATTATCGAAACCGGGACCGGCTTGCCCGTGGCCCCCGGGTCCGCGTAAGGGTGTGCAGAAAAGCGCGCGGCACGGATCGCGCGTAGGACGATTATATGATTGCGATCTTCGTGGCCGCGAGCTAACGGCGGTTAGCTGCCACACCACCTCCGGTAACCGATTTGCGAAGTTGTCAAGCAGCGGCCCAAACAGACACCACCACGCCGCCACCTGCTGTACGCACTGGCATTGGCCGCCCGCGGCAGGTTGTTGGGGTTGGCTGCGCCATATCCGAGCGTGAGTTCGGTGCAAAGGCATTTAATTTGCAATTGCACACCTTACCACGCACCACGTTGTCGTTGGTGTTACTTGAATCACGTGGGAAAACTAATCAATTCCAAGCGAAATAAAAATAATAAAACACTGGTCCAGTCTAGTTCGTTACGGCTTACGAGAACGCTTCTGCTGTTCACGTGAAGGATGAAAGTCGATCTGTATAAGTTTTAAATGTTACGAGACCATATAGTTATTTAGAAATGCCGCATTCGTACAGCACGTGTACTACATGTGCCCCATTGCTGTAATGTTTCGTGAGGTTAGTGGCATAGCGGAGCTATTATAAAACTGACGCCAGCCAAACGCCCAGGCACACAACTATCACGACGAGATTATATGAATTTGCATATAGAAGCAACGCTTTCGTAGGAAGAAACGATCCATCGAGAAGCGGATATTGTATTATTCATTCAAACTCATTCGGCCGAAGGTGGCGGTTGAAACCGCCGAGCTGGCTCCGTTGTGGGCAGCAGCCGCGCGTGCCATTGAAACTTCCCCCGCCGGAGAGAAGGAACGAAACCCCCAGACATGCCGAGCATCCCGGCCACTCCACCACCGCGGGCAGGCAGGTAGTAGGCATTCGTACGTCCCACGGATGAACAACGCCCGCAGAAGAAACTTTCAATTTTTCGAAAGTTTTTTCCACCCAGAGCCATCGATTTTCAACGCCATCGCCATCGCCACCATCATCATCATCATCATCATCATCATCATGGAGCATGATCATCGTGTGGCAGGCAGTGGGGTGGCGCCGCCGACACATTATGCGCGCGCGAGCGGAGGTGAGTGCGGAGGACTGACAAGTCGCGATCGAGACAACGCACGCACGCATCAAGCAAGCGACAACGCGCAACACCGACCGCTGGGATCAGCATGAATCGTAAACGCGGTTCGATCTTGCGGGGCTGGATGGCCACCAAACCCTGCGTGCGTTTCGTTGTTCGTTGGGCGGGAGGTGGATCTCTGTCGAAGCCCGTTTAGGTCACTTTACGCATTACGCCTCCACTGATCGCTTTCTCCGCATCGCATAGAGTACACTTTGAGGCATCCGCACGCTGCTTACTTCTTCGCTTGCGTGCGAGCGGATGTCGTACATCCGCATCTTCGTCCACCGCAATCGGGAGCATTCTATGGACAAAGCGCGGAAATATGGCGTTCGTTCGGAATGGATAGTTTCGTAACGGTTTAATTGTAGTTCGGGGGTGACAATAACGTCAGACAGACTTCACCAGCGTCATCATCGTCGCCATCATCATCATCAACGCGAGCATGATCTACACTATCGACGCCGCACCGGTGTCACGCCATTTACTGGCAGCCCACGGTGGAATGTCACGTTAGCTGCGGAGAGTTTATTAGGAGATGATTGTTTCTTTTTTTGTTGTTGCTCCAACGCCTCCGTACTTCATCGAATAGCTTCGAGCGCTCGATCACCACAACGCGGGGCTCTGTTGTGCGACAAGCACTGCTAAAGTCGATCGTGCATTACGCAAAAAGACCCAACGGAAGTATGGCCGAACAGGAAGCGATCTAGCTGTAGCTGTGAGAGTTGATTCGTTTGCACTGGCGCTCGGTTTGTTCTATGGAAGAGTTCGATTAAAAGTATCTCGCTAAGATAAGGTCCTATGCCATTCGGCATTATGATTCAACTGCTTTCGATAAGACGGGAAAAATCTACAAAGAGCCTGTTGAAATGCCAACACTAGGGTGGAGGAGGGACACACCTGAGACATCCATATCCAGCCCGTGGCCGTGTGTGCGTGGGCATCATTGAAACCACACCCCCGCCATTAAATGTGTGTTTCACGGTGTGTCGTTAAGAGGCACGGACGGCGGCACCTTTTGAACGTTGCGCGTTCGTAGTTGGTCACTACTACTGCCTGCTACCACTGCTGCTGGTGCTGCTGCTGTCTACTAACATTCCTGTCACGGTGACGCGCTTGACATCGTTTACGCGCACGTTCGCAACGCGCTGGAAGATATGTCTTGCCGGGGCCTGAAAGTGAGCAGAGTGTCATTTCCGGTGGTCATTACAGCGATGACCCAACGCACACCGGCGAACGCCACCGCGCCACCAAAGAGCTCATCTCCTTCTGCCCTTGTGCGCTGTATCAATAGCAGTAACAACAATTCACCAATATTACCAGCCGCGCTGACGGCCGGAAGTGTTGCTGATACAAACGTGGGTTGATAATGTATATGAAAAAGGGCACGACGCGACGGTTAGAGTGGAGCATGATGGCACGGGAAGATTGAGGGCAGATGGGTTCTCTCGTTGGTGCGCCACTTATCAGTCAGGAAATTACTTTATCTCCCATGTGCTGCCTCTAGAGCGCGAGGCGCACGCGATGAGACATGCGCGCGCGCGCGCGGTAGAAGCCGCTGTAGCCGCCTTAACCTCAAACTTATTACGCACACGGCGGGGTAAGCCCTGATCTGTGGAGGTCAGGTTTGTTATGAGTTTAGAAGAAGCTGGTGCGGGCGTATTCGATACAAGTGTTTATGATTTAGGCGTATCTGTGTTCTGTAGTACAAAGGTTGTTTTCTTCCTAGATGCTTGAAAGCATTCATAATGACAGACAGAGCCGTTTCTAATAAAATGTAGAAAAAAAACCGTAAACGCTCAACTAATCCAGCAGTTCGCGGAAGCAGAGGAAACCTGCTGCTTCCGCTTAATGGTTTTATGATGAGCTGGCGACAATTGCATGAACGTTGCGATGCCGTCATTCGTTTCATGCATAGGTCACGTTTGGAAGGATGATTTGGAAGCCAGGAAGGAACTGGCCCCAACTTCCGGTTAAAGCTCACGGAAAGCGCTGCAGCAGTAGGGGGAAGAGTGCGCGTACCGGGTGGGTGGGTGTAGCGTAAACATGATAATTGTGCATCCATTTATCGCTATCTACTGGTGAACGTGCCCACGAGAAAGGGAACGACGAGAAGGCACGAGAACGCCGAACGGAACCTTTTGACGCTCATTAACGGTTGCTTATTAATTTTACATTATGCGTTTGGTGGTGTATGTCTTGGCGTTCTTTGTAACGTGCGTGAGCAATAGCTACTATCTTGTGACGAATACTTTCGTATGAGTTGGCGGCCCGGTGGCCCTGTCTGCACACGGTACAGGGCCGGTACCACAACCTCATCTGGACCGACTCCTCCTAGCAAAGAGTGACTAACTAGGATAGAAGTTGGAATCTTAGCAAAACATAATTCTAAAGTGCTTACTGAAAACTAAAAATAGAAGTTTGTACCAAACAGTGCAGAGTACGTTATTCAGTGCTGGAAAGTGTTAAAAGCTGCGTCAACACACATTTTGTAAATATCAAATACCAATGTATGTCAATTTCTTCTTTAATAAGCAATATGTTATGGTCTGTTGTTAGCAAAGAGTGACTAACCGGGTTTGGCGGTCAAAATTAATCGACAGGAATGACCATGCAGGTTGTAAAGAAGAAGGAGAAGAAGAAGAAGGGTTGCAGATCAAATAATGCTCGAACTAGTAAGAAACTCTATAAAATGAGTCAGATTTCAATATGCCACTCAAGTCATTTATCGCTTGTGCTCATGCAGCAGTTTGTGTTTAACATTATCTTACTTTAACGATGATAGTTGTACGAAACCATGTGCTCCAAAATAATCACGGCAATGATAACACGTCTAATGACACACCCACACAAGCATTTGCGTCCGGATGTCTTCGATTAGCCTCACCCATTCCCGCACAACGTTTTGCTGCATTTGCGACAGCAAGGATCGAACGATCAGCCCTTCCGGAACGTAACCTTCTTGGGCTCCGCGTTGTTCAAGACCCACGGCGTGGTTGTGCCATAGAAGATGAAAGACCAGAAGAAAACCGAATTCCGTCGAACACCACAGTAAAAGGGCCACCACCGAATGTGCCTTCGCCGAATGGTTGTGCCTGCTGTTCTGTAATATGATACACAATCGGTGGCGGCCGTTTCCATCTGCCCTCTGCCGCCTTGCTCTGCAGCTAGCTGTGGCAATCTGTGACATCCCGTGCAGTGTACAACAAGTTTCCTGACGTACGTTCCTACGGTCGTTCGAAGTATGTCTTAATGAACAACGGCCGGGCGCAACCGGAGCAAACAGTTCTTGCACCGGTGGATCGGCGATCGTTGGTTTTTTTACTCTCTCTGTCTCTCTTTCTCTAATACCCAGTTCGCCGCTTGATACTGGCCGTGTTGCTTATGGCATGCGATGAGTTCATCGAGTCACACTAATTGTTTTTATATTTTATTTTGTTTTAGAACGGGCCTCCGACTCAGTCTCGCTGCGTGGACTGTGGGCAAGCAGAAACATTCTGTAAAGAGCTCGTTTCCGGTGCCGTTCACAAGAGCGCATCCCTTCCGGTTCCACGTCAGAATATTGAGTCACTGTTCCAACAGGAGCGAACATGCCCGAATGCAACGCGATTCCGCACTGATGCCTTTCATCATTCGGCATTAATAATTGTATAAATACATGTTTTCACTGCTAAACTATTGATCGCGCACGAACAACCGCACTTCGTTTGCGTTTGCACGGTAAATATCGTGCACCCCTACGAAGGAGCTGCCTCCTGAGTCAGCTAAGGAGAGAGAGAGAGAGAGGCGAAAGAATCACCTAATCAGTCTCTCCTCCTTCGGGTTGCACACAGGCCACCGCATTGCATCATCTTGATTGCTTGCTTGCTGCTGCTCGCGCGGGCCCTGGCGCTTCCCCGGTGTACATGCACGGCTCTAGTCTCACACTATCTCCCGCCCGGACGCTAGCTGTATTAGTGGAGAGAGCGGGGGGGGGGGGACAAACGTTTGTAAAAGCCACGGGCTGGCAGTGTAATTCATCACTTCCGGCCCGATAAGCCGGTAGCAGCCGCGAACCCGGGCCCGGGATCGTGGCTAGGGCAACCGACGACACTGCTCACGGCCAAGCCATTTCCAGTTGGATCGGTCTTACGATCGAAGCCCGCCTAGGGGGGGGGGGGGGGAGCACCTAACTGGAGCACCCCGCAGAGGTGGTGGTGGTGGGTAATTCAAATGAGCACGAACCCACGCGGGCGCGGCGCGGTAGCGCTCTCGCATGTAGCTGTTAATGAGTTTCATTCACTAAACGCTTGCAGCGGTTGCCGCTTGGATGTGCGTGTATGTCTGTGTGCTTTTCGATAAATACTCAACGCCCCAAGATCGAGGAGAGGAAGTGGAGGATGAGTGGAGGATGAGGCGCATGAGGCAGGAGGAGCCAGTACGGCGAGCGCTGCGGGCCCCCCGGTTTCTCAGGAGCACAGTCAGTTTATTTAGATTCGATTTGGAGTGCTAAAGTGCCACCTACTTGACTCTCTCGCTTGGGTGTATTCACGCCCCTCCCGGCACTGGCTGTCGGGGAAACGTTTACAACGTTTTTGGTCTCTTTTTTTGCTGTTGTTTGGTCGCTGCTGCTTTGCCATTTTGATTGTATGCTTCTTGCGCAAGCATCTTACAACCTTCCCCGGGGGGTAGTGAGAAGTGAGCAAACAGCAAGCAAGCTGACTTTGCTGAACCATTTCGTCATACGCAGGCGGGCAAGCGATCGGAAATGCGATCGCGAGTGCCTTTGGTAGTTTATGCTTGTTTCGCCTCTCTGCAGGCACGTTCACTTACTCTGCGATGCGCTGTGTGCAGTGAGTACAACAGTTTCATAATACACAACACCACCTGATCCAACGTCCATCATCGTCATCGTGCCGGTTTTGTGGACACCTTTGCGGAGGGCTGATTTGTTTTATGTTTTCGGTACTCCGGTCGCGTTTTGCGCAATCGGCAACGAAGACGACGCCGCAAGGTCACGCGTTCGAAGACTCCGTGTCGCGGTGTGCGCGGCACAGATGGGCACTGGAAATGGAAAAAAGCACTTGCGGCGAAAAAGCGTCACCCAGCGTGGTGTGTGTGTGTGTGTGGAGCAGATACAGAGTATCGGTTTCCATTGACGGGGTGTGACTGCTTGGACTGCTGGAATTGAAGTGTGCGGCGGTATCCGTTTATTTTAGGTTTCCCACGTTCTGATAGCTGGTGTTTGCGTAAAAAGCAAACAGCACCAAAAAAAAAAAAACGGACTTTATACGGACTTATGCGGACAACATTTGCCTTTGCACATAGCTGAATAATCGCTTTGAAATGTTTCAGATTTCGGACCCCCTCCCCAACACACTAACCAGCTTGTGATGGACCACCGCGAAAGTTTGACCTCTCACACGTGTTTCGGGTTTCCCGCTGGAGGGAAGTGGACGGCAGAAATTGTATCTAACACACACCATCCAATCGGAAACAGAACACCCTTGAGCCAAACGCGAAGCAAGTGACCTTCCCGAAATGAACCTACCGTTCGCGGATGGTTCTGTGCACACCACACCACCTCGTATGTGTGTGTGTGTGTGTGTGTTCCCGAGTCGAAATCGATCGAAAACCGGTGTGTGTGGGTGGTGTAGAATAGCGAGCATCGTTATGAATGGAGATTAATATTGACAGCTGAATAGGCCAGACAGAGCGCGCGCGCGCCCGCATGCCCTCTCCCTCTCACTGGAAGCGGGCGAAGTAACTGCGATCCGGCCGTTCTTCCGAACCCCCCCCCCCCCCCCCCCCCCCCCCCCCCCCCCCCCGCACGCGCGGGGGGGGGAGAGACTCACCCCCCCCCCCTTCCCCCCCCCCCCCCCCCCCCCCCCCCTCCGATGATGTTCCGGCACATGGCATGTGGAAGACGATCGGAAGGCATTCTCAGCGTTGCTTTCTCGCCGTCGCCTCCGCCGCCGCCGCCACCGCCTGATGGCTTCATTTACTGTCAATTATTGTCAATCGTATGTAGATACGTGTCGCCCTGTTGCCATCGAACCGTACCATTTAACGTTATGGGTGCGTTTTACGAAATGTGCCCTGCCACTTTGGCTCACACACACACAGACACCTTTGGCACACGTTTGGGAGGTGGCGGCGATGTTCAATGGAGGGAACGAAGCCACGGCTGGGGGTTACCCCCCACCCGTTGACATGCGCAGATGTCCCACAGGCATATAATGTTGAATCGAACGCCCGTTCATTCATAACGGAATGGAGCAGCGGCATTGACGTTCTTTTGTGCATGAATCATTCACACCGACAGAAAAGTCACAGAAATTAGCAATATTGATCTTCCCCCAGGAGGAATAGGAACCCTTCGGTTTTGTAGAAACTCAGAATACTTTGCGCTGTACTAAGATGCGTTTGTGATTCATGCGCCTCGCGCAGCGGAAGCAAAAATGAACGTTTATGAATGATACACCACGCTCGCCCGTGAGGCCTAGCAGCGGAGTGTAACGGAGGGAACCATAATATCGCACTATTTCGCTAACGTGACACAACTACAGACGAATCATACCCACCGAGGCGTGAAATGGAAAATGACATCACATGTGCGCGATTTTGTGCTGCGAAAAAAAACCCCGACAGCGTTATGTCGCCTGCGGGTCTACCGAAGTTTTGCCGTCGCGTGCTGCGGACCGTGTCGGCGTTGGCCTTATCAATTTCCCATAAACGCATCGAGGCTGAGTAAGCTCTTTTCTCCCACTCGTCACTATCGTTTAAAGGGTTCGTCGAAGGGATAGGCAGTGTGGCCTCCATTTAAGGATGGAGTGAACTATCCTGCACCACCGTCACCTGCAATGTCATTTCAATGTCTTCGGGGTCATGAAGGTGAAAATTAACGTACCCTTTGCGTACCCCGTGTAACGTTGCCTGTGCAGCACGTGGTGGGAATATAAATGGAATAACCTTTTTGAGAGACTTATTAGCTGTGAATGTTGATGGTTGTGCACTGAACGAATTATGAACGATGGAATCTCTTATGCAGAATGAATAATAATACGGCTGTCTTGTACCAGGGTCGGAAGAAATAACGTTTTTTTCCTTCATACTGTGCTTTTTGTTACAGGAGAAGCAAAAAGTCTCGTGGGACGTAGCAGTAATGGAGGTACCACGTCGTCAAAGGAAAATCGAGATGTGTACTGTACGATCGCGCTTGATCAGGAGGAAATCTGCCGGACGCCAACAATCGAACGGACGCTATCGCCATTCTTTGGCGAAGAGTTCCAGTTCGAGATACCGCGACCGTTCCGCTATCTTTCCGTCTACGTGTGGGACCGGGACCGGCACCTGAAGCAGGACAAACCTTATGGCAAGATTGCGATTCGGCGCGAGGATCTGCACCAGTACAACCACAAGGACCACTGGTTTCCGTTGCGTCCAGTCGATGAAGATTCGGAGGTGCAGGGAATGGCCCATCTCCTGATCAACATCGACGACGGTGTGGGGAACCTAAAGCAGCATACGAGCGAGTTCGAGGACTATCGGTACCTCACGCAACCGACAACACTATCACGGTTGCATCAGCAGCAGCAGCATCAGCAGCAACAGCAGCAGCAGCAGCAGCAACAACAACAACAGCAGCTTCTTCACCAAAACCATCTGAATCAGCACAATCTTCACCACCATCATCTCAATCATCACAGTGCTACGGGGGGCGGTGTCGGCGGTGAGTCTAAAGAGAACAGTGGCATCCTTCCATACCAGTTGTCCCACTCACCCAACCCCCCATCGAACAATGCTCTGATGGCGGTTCAGTTGAACAATCCTGTGAATAGTACAAATCTAAAGTTATTCTATCCAAATAAGGGAAGTAACAACGCGCACACACTCCTCGGGGGGTCTGTCGATGGCAGTGGTGTCGTAACTGGTGGTGGCGGTGGCGGTGGTCCGATGACGCCACTGTTGAAAATATTCGATTCCAGCCACACGTCGCCCCTGCTGCTGTCGCTGTACACCACCGGTGCCGGCGGTAATGGAGAACTCAGTCACGGGCATGGATTAGGCATGGGTGGCACCGGCGGAGTCAGCAGTCGGATCACGATCAAGCTCACGGAGTGTCTGGATTTGGCACGCAAAAATGGCTTATGTGATCCGTACGCGATCGTGGTGGCGCACTACTCGAACAAAAAGACCATCACGAAGCGCACGAAGGTGCGCAAGAAAACTATAAACCCGTCGTTCGACGAAACGTTCAGCTTCGATCTGTGCATCGACGCGTGCGGGAGTGACTCCTCAAAAAGCGACAGCAACAACATGTACACGGTAATGCCGCTCGGTGGGGCGGATCTTTGCGAGGTTGTCATCAGCTTCAAGCACGCCAGCCCGGGCATGGGCGACGATGTGTTTCTCGGTGAGATACGGCTACCGGTGCGGGGGAAGCAGCAGCAAAACGCGGTCCAACCGAGCGCCTGGTACTTCCTACAGCCGCGCACCAGCCAATCCCGACCCATGCGGACCTGCGCGACACCACCCGGCACCCGGCTGTCCTGCGACAACTCGCTCGGCTCGCTGCGGCTCAATCTCAACTACACCTCGGATCACGTGTTTCCGCTCGCGACCTACGATCAGCTGTACAACGTGCTGATCCAGTCGATCGACCAAAAGCCGATCACCGCCAGCGCGGTGCACATTCTGGGCGAGATCAGCCACAACAAGACGGAGGTGGCGCAGCCGCTGGTGAGACTGTTCACCCACACCAACCTGATTGCGCCGATGATCAAAGCGCTGGCGGACCATGAAATCTCGAAGCTCACTGATCCGACAACAATCTTCCGCGGCAACACGCTGGTCTCGAAGATGATGGACGAGGCGATGCGGCTTTCCGGGCTGCACTATCTGCACGCCACGCTGCGCCCGATCGTGGAGGAAATTTTTGCCGACAAAAAACCATGTGAGATCGATCCGACCAGGGTGAAGGACGTCGGGCAGATTGAGGGCAACCTGCACAACCTGCAGGACTACGTGGGCAAGGTGTTCGAGGCGATCACGAAGAGTGCGGTCAAGTGTCCGCCGATACTGTGCGAAATTTTCCACGACTTGCGTGAATGTGCAGCCAAGTACTTCCCGCAGAACAAGGAGGTGCGCTACTCGGTCGTGTCGGGGTTCATCTTTCTGCGTTTCTTTGCGCCGGCCATCCTGGGCCCGAAACTATTCGACTTAACAACTGAACCAGTGGTGAGTATGCAAGTTTCTTTTCATTCCTGCGTGCGCTTTCTTTTTGCTTTGCACTCTCGCCACAACCGTCACTGGGGGGAAAAGTTGAAAAGTATTGTTCGAGTAAAATCAATGCCAACGATGGCTATCAATTTCGACTTCCGGCTTTCGATAGTACCGTGCTAAGCCCATGACATTTACGATGAGCTATCTCTGTTTGATCGATAAACGAGTCAAACTTTTGGCCGCTTTCGGCAAAGGGTAGGGTCCAGCGATTAGACGTGCATGCAGCTCCACTAGTAACACGCTGAACGATAAAAGTAGAATCATTTTGTAGCTATTTTCGGCGCTACTCATGACGCAAAACATTCGCTCCGGCCACAGCCAGGGCACAGAAAACATTCTCATACTAACGACAAAGATTAATAATCTTATCTTATCGACGGAGCATTTTTTGCGCTCACACGCTGGCAGCGCTTCATTCATTGATGCCCCGCAATTTCTTTGCTTACGCTCGATAAGGCGCCTTATGAGGCATGAACTTTTCTGCGGTTGTGAATGAAGGCATCACCGACCTTTCCTGAGGGCACGTGAACCAGCCGCGAGTCTCGGGGGCGCTGTTTACCGTGCCTGGTAGAACAGTTATGCAGTTATGTTCGGACGGTTGTTTTAAACATGATGAATTTGGCTTTTTTACTGTACTATTTCGTACGCATTCTATACATCGTTTATCGACATTTGCAGGATGAGCAAACAACGCGCACCCTTACACTGATCTCGAAAACAATCCAATCGATGGGCAACCTGGTCAGTTCGCGATCGGCACAACAACCGTGCAAAGAAAAGTACACCGAGCAGCTGTACAAGAAGTTTTGCACGGAGCAGCACGTCGAAGCGATCAAACACTTCCTGGAGGTAATCTCTACCATCGGGACGTCGAATGCTGGCGAAGGGGAATCGAGTACACTGGAACCGGTGGTGTTGAAGGAAGGGTAAGTACCACTAGGGCATATTTAATATCGATTATCCATTCGGTTCAAAGTTGGAAAAGTGTGAAGTTTCCTTTACGAAGAGACTTCTTGTATTGTTCGACGATAACTGCACCTCCCAAAACACCTCTGTGATGTTGATATGTCCCTTGTTACTCTTTGCTGTTTTATTATAAATGCTCGTATCTCTCTTGAACTTCATTACACTATCTATCCAGCATAACGCTCCTCGTGTATATCACGAAATCGGAAATTCACATCTCAATGTAACGAATTCGGAATAGGCAATTGTGTCCCTTTAGCTCCCAGCTCGTTCCTTTGTTACCAAAAAATCAAACCTGTAGCGTATTCGTAATGTTTCACTCCCATTTCCGTCGTTTATGTATCTCTATTTTCTTCTATTTTTCTTCCAAACTTTTTCTTTCCTACTATCATCTGTTCCACGCATCGTGCGCCAAACGTGTAACATGAACGATTGGTTTGGTACTTGCTCTCGGAATCAATTCGACACGAACCTTTGCAACAATGCGTCGATAACACAAACAAACAACAAAAATCATAAAATTTCATCTTCTTGGGCGTACGAATGTGTGGCTTTGCGTAAAATACACACACAAACACACACATACACACACACACCACTTGTATCACTGTTCTGATGGGAATGTTTCGTAAAATTCTTCCGGAAGAGAATGGTAAGTGTGACTGGAAGTAGTTATTGACTTGCTTTTTCTGTTTTCTTTTGACATTCTTTTGCGATATCCTCCCAGTATTCATAGTGATATGCTTATTGAAATCAATTTAAGATGAATTATACATTTTAGTTTTTGAATATTCACAATATATGATATATGATCGAATTTTTGTAGCAAATTTAAATGTTATAAATAAAGATTTTTTTATTTACGTTATTATTAAAGTAGGAATTTCATAGTTTCCCCCTATATGCACAATTCAAGCATTGCCAGCTAGCAAGTGAATATGTTTTCAGTTAAGTTGAGTTTTTACATAAAAGGTTATGTTTGTTCTCGTCGTGTGTACAGCTTCCGTTCCTAACAATGGATGAAAATTGAAGTATTGTTTCAATATTGTTCTTGATCAACCGCGCGTGAAACCAACCGTGGACATTCCCCCGAAAGATGGGTGACAATCACAGTCGCTCACCTTTCCACTCTTCTTGATGGTTCTCCCTATTCAACAACTGTGCTACTTCCTTCATTTCCTCCACTATCAATTTAAGACAATTACAGGGTTTTTCACGTCATAAAACAAGTGTCCACATGTTTAAAACAATGCGCGAGCTGAACAACACAACTGTCATCGCCGTTAACACAATGCG
>KB672713.1:5257338-5379410 GCA_000349145.1 Anopheles dirus | reverse complement strand
CGCATTGTGTTAACGGCGATGACAGTTGTGTTGTTCAGCTCGCGCATTGTTTTAAACATGTGGACACTTGTTTTATGACGTGAAAAACCCTGTATCTCAAGCCTCGAGGCTTCTTCTCTCTTAGGTGCATGGTCATAGGCGAATGCACACGTGCACAATGGAAAGTTGCTCAACTGAGCGCTGCTATAATGCGTATCTTGTTGTGGTTCTTTCGGTTATTTATTCGTTCTCTATGTTTAGTACTTCTATTAATTTCGATTCTTAAAAGTTGCTTGTTCAGGGGGAAGATAAATTGATACGTTTCACTCCTGGTCAACCAGTGTCTAGCCTCTACCTGCTCAGCCGCTGAGCAACAGTAATCGTTTTTCTCATACCTAAACGAAAATTTCTTCTTTCTTTCTAATCCGTTTTGCACACATGCGCACGCGTACTTCCACGGAACCATGCAGGATGATGACGAAACGCGCCCAAGGACGTAAACGGTTCGGCAGACGGAACTTCAAGCAGCGCTACTTCCGGCTGACGACACAATCTTTAAGCTACGCAAAGGCCAAGGGAAAACGACCCATCTGTGATATACTGCTGGCTGATATACTGGCTGTCGAGCGGCTCAACGAGAGGAGCTTCAAAATGCAGAATATCTTTCAGGTATGCAGCAGCTACATCTGTTTTTTTCTTCGTTGCAGATTTTGTTGCTTGAATACCTTATCATAAGTTATTTTTTAAGCATTATTTTGACGAAAACGTTCATTTTCAATCATGAACTAAACACCATAATTGCGACACCATTCTAGGGCATTAGGCCACACGTTGCAGTAAATTGATTTGTTTGAATCGCTTTGTTATGTGCAGCAAAACCATTCTTCCCTGCTGTCCGTATGGCTTATGGAAATCACATATGTTTGCATTGTGCACCCGAGTGAACTGGTTACAAATTCCTTTCGAAAGAAGCGTTTTTTTTCATTTTCTGCGCACGCACCATAAGACATAAGGTGGATGCGTTCGAAAAGTGGCCGGGCGGTGGAAGAAAACAGACGCCTGCATCATTATCTGTTGTGAAAGTGGGGGGGTGGGTCGCACATAATCAACATAATTGTGGGAATGGTAAGGCAAACAACGGCAGAAAAAACGCGCCAATACCAATGCTTTTTCCCGGGCATCCATATGCCCTGGCGGCTGGCCCACATTGCGGCGGCACCAGAAGAATGAATGGAGATGAATGGAATGGAAGAATTTAGCATCGCCTAAGCTACATCAAGCAGCCAGGGCAGGCACATGCACATTTTAATGCTGCTGTGCCGTGACAAGGTGTTTCCAAATGGATGTAAACGCACAACAGTATGAACCAGAGAGTGACCGAGCGACATCGCGTGAGCGAGATGATCGTAGGAAAGGAGATTAACAATAGTTTGAGAAAACAATTGAACGAGACACACACACACACACACACACACACACACACAACGTAGAGACGGTAAATTACGCTCAAGAAAGAGACACATTGTCGACTCCCCGCACACGGTGGGGTGGCGTTCGAAGTAGTTTCCCTTTTCATTATTTCCCATAGGGTTCGTTTGAAATCAAAGATAAAAAAACTCACCGTTGGGTCGCCTCAGTATATAGTGGTATTGTCATACTGCTCGCTAAAACTAGCCGACAATTGGGACCACTCTATATTTTTACCGCCCTATGCTCTGAGCAGGGGCGGGAGCTAATGGGTCCACCCGAGTGGAAATGGTGGCTGGCGGCGATTTTCCATAATAATGTTTTCGGTTATGCTGCTTTTCCATGCGTATGTACCGCGACCGATGGCGGTAGTGCGCAGGCGTTCGAGTACAGCAGCATGGTGGGAAACTGTTTTCCCATTCATGAACGTTTATTTGCACAGCCTCTGGTTTCGGCCGTCCTGCTCGGGTAAATGGCGTTATCCGATACTTCATTCATTGTTTGCTCTGTTCTGGGTGGGGGGAGGGTGGCGGGCAGCTAAGTTCATCGCACTGTGGCTGGAAGGGGGAAAAAATGCGATGTCCATTCATGGAACTGGATGTTGTTCCTTGCCGAGGTCGCTCAAGGATAAACGCGTTGTTCGCACGAACATGGGGACATGCGAGAGCGTGTGCACGTTATGTTTTTGTGCACTCTGTTTTCGCTTTGGCATAATGTTTTTTATCGGCATTGCGAGCAACATTATTTTTACCTAAAACCTAACGAGTATATATTTTAATAAACATATTTTACGCTTTATATTGGTTATTGATCCCAATGATAGAATGCGATGTCAACCTGAAGTGTATGAATTGTGCTGCATCCAGTCGGACCAAATTGTGCCAACCGGATAGCAGCACACCGCCGTTTGGTATCTGCTCCGAAATAATAAATGCAAATTGCATCGACAACCATTATAGTGCCTATGGCGCATGCTAACCGTCACAAAATCCATTCTGAGCCCTTTTCCAATATGCAAACGCCATCCATTAAAAGAAGCTGGCCGTATATTCCGATCACATGCAAGTACACAATGGACGAGCTCTTATTTGGCGGATTACGCCAGTCGGATATGCAATCTTGGCTCTTAGATTTTGTATCAATACATGCAGCTGCAGATCCTCATGGCGCTATAGTGACTAATTGAAATGGAGACGATGCACCACTGTTCGATTGATTTGCATGCCCTGCCTCTTGATGAAACGCCTTGGATTGTTGTGTGTGTGTGGTGTATTGTTCTTAGTAATTTAATAGCTACGCTTGATTCGATAATTGGGTCATTGCACTGCATCGGTGGGTGAATGGTTTTACTCAGTTCTAACTGGTAAGGAAAGGTCTAACACTCCGTGCTCAATAGTCGGAATTGGATCTATATCCATGTTGATAAGACTCGTTCTATTTTCCGCAGCATTCTAGCTAGCTAGCTTTGCAAGTCGTTGTAGTTACCTATTAGTTTAATGCAATTATGTTACCTACTGTACTTTACAAAACTTTTTCGGTCATATCAACGAATTTGCAGAATTGAAAGAATGCATTTTGCAAACATTCACTAAAGCAAAGCGTTGTTCCCATCATACATGTTCGTGCTCGATTAGCAGAAGAGAGCAAAAAGACATTAGATACGAGAAACGAAAGACGATTTGTTCGTGCAGAGTGTGTCGGTTTTGTAAATCTTAGGTTTATGTTGTCCACACTTTTCCACTGAGGTCCTTACAGACCCACGAGAGTTGCTGGAAAATATTAATAAACAAAAAAAACTGTTCTTTCCAAAATTTAGATAATCAAAAAAGACCAGCGCCCCCTCTACGTGCAAACGGCAAACTGTGTGGAGGAGAAAGAGTGGATCGATCTGCTGAGTAAGATCTGTCAAAGCAACAAAGCCCGCCTCGTGAACTTTCATCCTCGAGCGTACATTAACAGTGCCTGGACATGGTAAGTGCGACATTTCGCGAATCCTTTGCCACAACCGTACTAACCGCACAGCCAATGTGTCACTCTCACTGCAGCTGCAACGAAAGCGACCAGTATGCTCCGGGATGCACGCCCGTCTCCTCGTCGAGCCCGATCCAGGTGGAGCTCGCGACCGCCCTCGATCCGGCGCGCGACCTACAACGACTGCACTCGCTTATCATTGCCAACATCGCCAGCCTGGAGGTGCTGGATCCGGCCCTGAACGGTACGGCTTACGAGGACCCGATGGCGGCCCGGAAAACGATCAAAAAGCTGAACGAAATCGCCTGCACGCTCGAGCAGATTCACCGGAAGTACAAGTCGATGCTGGCCCGCGACCTCAAGTATGGCAGCCGGCAGGCTCCGATCGGTGACGACAACTATCTGCACATGCCACGGGCCGGCTTCACGGCCGCCGTCCTGGCGGCGGCAAATGCCGCCGCAGCCTCAGCCACCGTCGGTGGCGGTACGCACAACGGTTCTTCGCCGGCTGCCAACACCTCCTGCTTGTCCAACACCAGCAACAGTGCGCCGGTAGGTATCGTTGGCGCGGGAAGCACCGCCACGCTCAGCAACGGTGGCATCGGCGGTCTGACGCCGATCACCGTCTCGACCCAGCACTATCCCGACGCGAGCCTAGCCCACTTTTTCCCCCACCGGAACATGCTGATGCGCAGCGCCGACGGCGGTGATCCCCTGACGCAGTGCTAGCGAAGGGAGGGCAAACCGCCTTGCGGACAACCACGCGCGCAATACTCGACGGTGGCGTTTTGAACCAATCGCCGCAGGGGACAATCATCGTGAACTACTTTCCATTAGAGTATATCATAAACAAACACGCAGCCACATGGGTTGTATTTCAATGTGCGCCAATCCCGGCATATGCGAGGAACGTCGTTTAATTTATTTATTTTATTCATCGGAGGACCTATTTAGTATCCGTTTTGTTTTTACGCGGCTGATCCAGCGTTCGAAGAAACACCTCTTGCCTTAAACATCGGTGATCACTGTTGCTTATGGTGGTGATGATGACGACGGAACGAATCGTAATCATCGATCGCAACGCCGAACAACGTACAATGGAACGATCAGCATTAAGCAGCACCAAAATTCGAACTATTCGAGTAAATTGTAAATCTTTTTTTTTTTTTTGCTTAATTTTTCTTTTTCCCCGCTAGGAGCAGTAGGGACAGTTTAGTTTAGAAACGTTATCGATGCACTACCGTCCTGGGCTAGGATGCGTATGGTGTACACAATGGGACGGACACCCACTGTGTACACTAAACGATATGCTTTGCAACGATTGCAGCATGCAGTAGGGTTCGAGCATTTTGTTTCATTCTCTAAACGAAATGACGTATTGTGCGTGCTATTTCGTGGCACAAATGCGGAAGAAGCGATGAAACCAATTATTAACATCATACACCGATTCATACATAGCTCTCTAGCTCGCTCACACAACTGTGTCAACCGAATGCGCGCACTCTTCCAGTCTGAAAACCATTCCATAGCAGGAATACATTTAGCAGCAGCCGCACTTTCCTTAAGTTAAAAATACGCTTTGGACTGCGTACACACCATGGGTCGCGTTTCTACAGAGGTGTTTTTTTTCGTGGAACTACGCCACTGGCCTTACTCCACGACGTGAAGATGGCGGCCATTTCTTCCTCAAAAAACCAAAACACACACACACATACACACACGCAAATACATTCTTCGTGGATGCTGGTACACTGTGAATCTGCCTCAACTATACAACACGGTTTTACAGTAGGCGGTGCAACACCCGTTTACGGTCCACAACGATCGGCGGTGGGGTCAACGCAACAACTAACAAATATTCTCTGTTACAAGATAAGCCTAAATCTGATAATTTTACTACACTGTTGCGCTTGATGTGAATTCGAACGCACCGCGGCAGTTTCCAAGTGCTTGATTTTGTAATCTCAAATAATGTGGCTTTTGTGGTAGTTTATTGTCTTTTTTTTTGTGAATCCTATACTGCATTCCTAATCTGCCAGACAGACACCATAATGCGGCATTTGGCGAAACGGAACGATATTGAATGTTGTCTTTTTTAAGAAAGCAGAGAGAAAAAATCACATCCTATCTACAGATGGACAAATGAAATAATTCGAATTTATAATAAGACTCTACACACCAATATTGTGCGAAGAAACGGACAGATAAACGTTGTTCATTTCTTGTGTTTCTTTTTTAACGTAAATTCATAAATGTTGAACGTCGTAAGTGAGTGCGAGAGGTACGCGATAAGAACACGTAGCAGTTAAAGCAGCACCAAAATAACTTATGCACATAACATCCAATTTACCTATATTACGCGAAAATTCGTTCTCAAGATGCAACATTTGCATCGAAAGGCGAGTAGTTTGTAAGACGCGCCAGAAGAGAGGCGATAGAGTAGGGTGCAGCGAAAGCAAAAAAAAAACACCGTCGTTAAAGAACCGTTTGAAGAAGCCTCTTCCCTGTTGTTTTTTTTTCTCTACCGGCGATGAATTGGCAATAAGATCCTCTACTGCCAGGAGGAAATGATAGCAGACCGGCGATTACTTGAGAATGTGTTGCGAAATGGCGCCTCGATCGATCTCTTAACAACAGTTGCAACCGCGCAAGTAGTTAGACCCAATAGCCTTCCATGGACACCACCAACCGGGGCAAACACGGCCTGGTTTTCGGATTTTTGTAAAAGATTTGATGAAAAAGATGAGGTTAAAGAATGCTGAATAATTTCGAAAATATCATTTCATAAGCAAAACAATCTCTCCTGCCAGATTGGCCGATCTATAAAGTGTAATTTTTCCAACAAACTGAAATCGAAATTGAATGTTACTAGGACGACGTTTTGTTCTTCCACTCTATCTTGTTTCTTTCTCTCTCCCTTTCTCTTTCTCTCTCTCCCTTTCTCTTTCTCTCTCTCCCTTTCTCTTTCTCTCTCTCCTTCTCTCTTTCTCTCTCTCGGTAACATATGCAAAAGCGTTTATGTGATGAAATCAACATAGATCAAGCGATGATGTTTGTTAAAGCTGAAAAAATTGTACAGTATAAATACTGCACTCAGCTGAAAGGCGAAAGTAGCCCCCGGCTTAAAACCCCGTTAAGCCAAATAAACAACAACAACTGTGCTCAGCTAATATCCTTTCGGAATCTCAACAGTAGACCTGAACCATGATCGCTATGTATGTATGGTTTAAGCATAACTTTACAAAAAAAAACACGCCAATTCTTTGCACAAATCAATCAGCATACGCCATCGGAAGACGATAGCCAGCTCCTACACGCATATTCTGTTCGCAAGGTGCAGGAGGTTGCTCACGATTTATGTGTCCGTTGGAAGCAAGAAAGCAATTTCTCCAATCGCCTGGTCTGCTCCTCCATCCGGCTCGTCAGGTTTTTTTTTTGCACCAATGAGCCAGCATAAACTATCCCCAAAGTGTTCTCTATACACTTGATCACAAATTCTCACCCACAGAAAAAGAGAAAATGAGAAAATGTCGCACAAAACGTTTGTAGATTTTTGCGGTTCATTCTATAATGTTGTTGAAAACGACAGCATGGAGTTTGGGACATTCGAAATCTACTGTAATGACATGCGTGTAGTGCATTGGTTTAGAACAAACCAAAAGTGGAGAAAGAGAGATAAAAAGAAGGAAAAATAATGAGAAAGAGAGAGAGAGAGGGAGAAAGAGAGAGAGAGAGAGAGAGAGAGAGAGCGAATGATAGATTGAAGGATGAAGAGAAAGCGAAATTGATGGAAAAGTATACTACAGTGGGGCAACTTGTATTTTAGTTAGGATGGACAGTGCACGCAAAATGTAAATCATTTTCGTTAGCATACGAAAACAGTGTGATGTGTAAGGGCAACGGATTTGTGGAATATTAGGAGAATATGCTAAAGATGCATATTACATATATATATATTGAATTACATATATTATTATTATTAATATTATTATTCGTATAGGGGATGCATTGTTGATGTATCAGTTTTTGTTAGGCAGTTTAAGAAGTGAAACGATAGAGAAAGATAACTTAAAACAAACACCGAGTGAACTGTTACAAAACGTATGTCACTACTCCTGATCATGAGATAAAGAATAAGAGAAATTGAAAAGATGCAAACATATTTACTACTAAACAAAGGGCGTTCTAATCGTTGAAAGAAAACAATACTAGCTATGTTTTACAAACGCCTTATTCGTTTGTAGCGGATACTCATTACATGATCACCAAAAATCCTTCAAACGTAATTCTACAGATAATATTTAGTAGAAACTGTATGGTCCATTATTTTTTTATCGTGTAATCAGCATGCGACGCTCAACTGTGGTAGCGTGCATGTGTGGGCCAGAATGTAGTAGGCTGCGATTCATGTAGCTCCATTTCTAGAAAGATAAGTGGTGCGCAAAGTAAGCGGCTGTGGTGTAATTATGGATGAAATGACGTTTTTGGTGGAATCGATTCCGGGTGACTTCGAATTTTTCAAAGTCGATTCCGAAGCCTAGATTCGGATTCGATTCCGGAGCTAGGCTTGGAATCGGAATCGGTTCCGAAATTAGGTTCGGTATCTGTTCCAGAACCAGGTGCAGAATCGAATCGAACCTGGTCCAGCACGGAATCAGTAGATTCGATTCTTTGATTCAATTCAAACCCTAAGTTATACCATATGTACTGCTTTTCAAAGATATGCGGCAAGTGAAGCTCGAATGATGCTTGCGTTTTCCGAACAATGGCATTAGATCCGGAGGGAGACATAATTGATTCTGAGCTTCATTCACTGCGTCGGATGCTGCAAAAGCGAACATACGCTCCCGAATCGGTTCCAATACAGAACTAGCTCCGGAATTACTTCCGATCCCGAAGCTAGCTTTGGAACCGATTCCGATCCTAGCTCCAGAATATATTCCAAACACGGAATCGAAATCGGGCAGGTTGAATTCCTGCGCAGAGTATCGTTAATGATACGGTTTCTCTGTCTGGCGTCTTGTAGATCATCTGTACTAGGTTCGAGGTTCAGGTTCAATGGCACACATCCACCGTCGGCGTAGTTTGGATCTTGAATTAGCCTTGAAAGAAACAGTGACCCGTTCTCAACGTTAATAACTGCACAATAGTTAGCACAATATACAGCTCATAGAGCTCGTCATTCTAGCGGCTTCTCACATACGGAGCCAACCATTCTCCTGGGCATCTTCCTCTTGAACTCGGCTAAGAGGGTTTTTGTCAGATCTGACCAGAGTCCATGTCTGCGAGGCGTGTGTGTGTGTGCACTGGGGACTGTGAACGTACGGTCCCAGCTTTGTCCGTCGCGACAGGTTCGCTGAGTGGAAGAATTTATACGGGATTTGAGGTGATACCCGTTATCAAGGGAGTTGTGATCTCGAATTCCTACCCTGCATGAGGTATCTAGATGTCCGATCACCATTCAGTAGCAAGTCAGCTACCAAAGAAGCACTGGAGATGGTACTCATAAAGATGGGCATGCCTCTGATCACTGATCGTGTATATTTGGCACCCGGCTGTTTGCCCTTCAAAACAACCTTAAAAGTTGTCATGCGAAATGTGGCCTGCTACATCCCTGGAACGATTCTCATACGGTCTTCTCCTCAATGCCTTGTCTTCGCGGATGAGTCGAAGAACAACGTAATCCCCTCCTTATGAAGGACAAAATATTAAGCAGTAGGTTTCAGAAAGGGTAGTCTGAATATAGCAGCCGCAGTCCTACAAAGGTTATTGTGCCAACAGAGAAGTATATGGCGACATCTTCGATAGCAGGAACAAAGCTTATTACATCATGCCCTCTATTTTTGTTCGTTCACAGCTTACCTGTTCGATGACTATAGTTTCGGACGGTCTGTTAACTGTTGAAGAATGAAGAATAAAACATGTGTATATATATAATTTTCTAGATAGTATTTATTAGCGTTTTTTTTTTAAGAAAGTCTATTTCATTATTAATTATCTTGCCTAAACGAATCGCCGCTCATTCCAATAGCGAACAGTGATCCACTTAAAAAACTATAATTGATAACCTTTGAATGACCTATAGCAGAGACGTACTGTGTAAATGTACTTATTTTCTTTTGGGATTTATGTTCCAACTAGTCCCGGGTAAAGCAGCACAATTTAGTGTGGGGTGCGTGCAATCACCCGAACTCCGATGTGCTACGCGCACAGTCGCACAACTTTACCCACCAGCACTAGTTACAACAGTATCGTTTTCCAAACATACGACGCCGTCTCGCGTTTTGGCGAAGGGCCTCAAAATTTTGACCATTTTTTTTCGTCCAGCTGGCGTGCGTGATGTTTAAAGGAAAGGAAAGTATTCAAACACTTCAAATCCACAATTTTTACACAAGAAAAAAAAAACAAAATAACAACCATAGAATCGGAGGATGATTGAGTTGTCTCACCATCATTTGAAGCATGTTTCAACGATACGTTTGAGAGAAGCAAAAGTGCGTCTGGATCAGCCCGTTAATGCGCTCTGTTCACTGCCCGAGACTCGGCCTGAGAATGCACCCGAGAACCGTGTTTATTTGCTACGACAGCCAGCCGAGAACGGCATAATTCCGGACAGTGCCGGGAATGCCGAGAATCGCCTTCATTCGCCGCGAAATGTGAGTGTCTTAGTGCGCGCTTAGTGCCGTTCTCGGCACCGGTGTCAGGTCGAATCCTGGGCGGTGGACGGAGGGCATACTTCCTCCGTAGTCACACGCGCACGCAATTTGCGACTACCTTAACTGTGATTGCAACGTATTCCCGAATGCGCCTAAAAATCATTGGCTCCCATTTCTACTGCCAAATTCCTGCATAGTTACCTATTAACGTTGCCGGCAACGGTCCACCTGCAGTGAAAAGTCTTGTTCCGCTACTGTCGTAGCAGTGCGTGTAAATTGCAGGCAAGTACTTATTCTGCTGGAAGCCGTCGACTTCCTCGTCTGGGAATTGTGCCTAGAAATGATGGACATCGTTAGCAACTACACGGCGACCGGCGGGTAGGTATGAAAAGTCGCCGTCACTTACCACATAGCCTCGGCTGGCCTTGAGTACCACCGTTCGCGAAGAGTTTATGCACGACTCCAAGTATTTGCCGGCTCGTATGTCGTAAAACATAAGCATTCCCATACCGGTGCCAATGGTCAGGATGTTGCCCTGGAAGCTCGCTGAACGAATCCCACAGCCGCTGTACCGTGAAGCGATCTTTTTCACTGACTGCAAAGAACGAACGAACCCCGTTTTAGTCTAGTTTTGTAGCTCACAATTCAACTAACAACATTAATTTCCAGGCTTTCAAGATAATCACACTTTTAACACTTTTCTTAAATAAATTTTTTAATTTTATTCGCAATCCAACAACACAGCGCATGAGAACACTTTCTCGAAGAATCACTTCGTTGTTTGTTTGTGCCATTACGTCACGACAAAAGTATCGTGAAAAAGTGGGACAAATGAGCCAAAAAAGTACCACCCTGCCAACAACGGTCGAGAGGAAAGACTGCACTAATTACATACACATCTAAATGGTAATTAAAGTATATAAATGGGATCTCAAATGCTCCAGAACATGAAACAGCTTTTAGAGCACGAAATTATTATCTATTGAAGTAACGATCAGTTCAGTGATCGGGTGAAAATGAACGTGAGGTTTAATTTTTCTTGATGTCGAACACCAAAAGATGACGAAGTCACATCCCAACGTGTTTGTATTTGGTGCTTCGATGGGTGTTTTGTAAAATATAATCAGATTACGTATTATAACATTAAGTAATAAAACCATTGGTGCAGATGTCACAGACAGCGCGTTTGACCTCATTTGCAGGAGCATCAATTGGCTAAACAACTATCGACACTACTAAAACATTCGACACTTTTTTAAAGTCTTATTCACCTGTAACGTTCTTGGGTCAAGCAGTAGCGTGTACGAACGACATCCCACAGCGTACAGACCGTTCGGTTGGCAAGCTATGCACACGTTTTCCTGACAGTTTGGTAGCTTCCGGGAAAGCTTCTGCGAAAACGTTTCCGCATTGAACAGATGCATGTAACCGTTCAACGATAGCAGTGCCAGCTCCCGGTACTCCTTGTTGAAACAGATAGCCCGAATCTTTTGCGCGCCGCGACAGTCCTTCACGGCTACGGGGGTGATGTGCGCATAGCTCGGTACGTCCTGCTCCTCCTCGCCGTCCTTCGCCACGGGGAAGTCCATCAAATCTTCGTTGATGCGCCAGAGCGCCAGCTTCGTGTCACGCGACCCGGACACCAGAAACTGATCGTCCAGCCAGCACATATCAAACACCCAATCCCGGTGCGCGTTCTCACCAATGCAGAGCGGATCCAGCGTCGGCAACAGGTACAGTGCTATATCGGCCGAATGTCGCGCTCCGGTCGCCAGCAAACTGTGGCTAGGATTGATCTGGCAGGCGTGAATGCCCGACTGCGTGTCGGGACTGGTCCCGTGGCTGTTGGGAAGCGTCGGAATCGCATCTACCCTCCGCATGTTGACGTCGTACACCATAAGCTTATTGCATTTGGTGCCGAAGACCACTTGTCGATTGCTTAGCCACTGCGAGCAGAACACCTTGTTGATGCTACCCAAAGAGATCGGCGTTTCTCTAAACATATCGTGCGTCAGGATGTGCCTGCTGGCGTAGGCCGGATCCATAATCCTCTCCTCGCGCAAGTCTGATTCTCTGCTTCTTATGTAGTCTACGAAGTTGTACGATGTACTAAGGACCTGATGCTGTTGGCTCGGCGTTTCCTCCTCGCTGTCGCTATCTTCATACGTCACGAAATCATCCGGTTTGTCTGGCTTGCGGCGTCGCTCCTGTCGCAGCGTTCGGTTCCGATTGCGTCGATCCTCCAGTCGGCTGGGAATGTAGCAGCTAGGCCGTTCGCCAGCTACCGGTCGCTTCAGTGTTTTGGACATAGTGGATACTGTGGGATGTAGCCGAACTGTCGCGCTATTGTTTCGAGTCAACTGTCGAAAGAGTATTGCGAACTGATGCCCTCCGTCAATCCAATCCTTTCCACGAGATGATGGCTCGTCAAGTGCACTAAAACCAAACTTTAAATCCCACCAACGACATCCAGATATGTACACCGTTGTGCACCAGGAACGATGCCACAACGGTCGGTGTATCTGTGCCACCTAGGGAACGAGGTGTAAGGTGGTGGCCGATGGAGACAACGCAGCGGAGGCGCAAGCAGTCTCAATTCACTTTCATACGCATAATTGCGCTTTTCGAAAGAATATTCCACGATGGCTTAACATTTTCCACGACATTCTTTAACACTTTACTAGATAACACAGTTTGGATGAGTAAAAAACGGATTAAAAGTTCATAAATAGAAGCAGAGCCTGATTCGTGCAATTTCTAGCTTTGTATTATTGAAAATTCTTCTTCTTCGTCTTCTACCCTGGTTGACAGATTGCATTCTCCTATGATTCCTACTCGGAATAATAATCAGAGGCAAACTGCCTGTGGGTGAGAGAGAGAGAGAACTTATATGTCAATTACCGTAGATTTCGTATGTCGGTCATTTTTCCTCGGGTTGTGTGTTTTGTCTACCGTTTATGTGAATGCCTTGATTTCTTAGAGCTAGTATGTGTGATTCGAGGAAGTGAAACATTATTATTTGGTAAATTGAAACATTATTTTACAATAGATTTGCACATTTCGACAATCAATCAACCATCAGCAGATGCCAGAACCTCGTGCTGTGTAAACAAATACAAACATCGGTGATTCCTATTCAGTGCTGATTATTTTTGCTTGGTAGTACTTTTCATCGTTTCTTGAACAAGATCTTGAACACACTTCAGTATCAACATTTTTGCCATTCTAAGTACCCCATCTGACACGTTACACAGAATATGAAAGTCGTACTTGATTTGGAGAAGCACATGGTAGCAGTTGAGGCACTGTACATAAATAAATACACAACGAAGATAAATAACGAATTCATAATATTCTCGAAATTTCGCCTCGTTCCGCCATCTATAAACCTTGGTAATGGCGCGGCGCGGCGAAAAAATGGTCACCGACGAAACGTACAGTTGCCTGAAGCAAAACTCGCACGTCGTTCGATGTTTAAGATATGCGCTTTGCGCATTGCAATATTTTATATGCATTTTAACATGAATCAACGCTTTGAAGCTCGATGTTTTGAATGAAATTATTTTCACGTGGCATTTACATCCACCGTAATCAAGCTTGACAATGAAAGATAACAAATAAAAACGAAAGCATCGTTCGAAGTGCCATTTCGGCTTGCCCGTACTGTAGCTGTCAAACGCGATAGTTGGCAACAATAACATTGATGTACACTTGTGGAAATTTTCTTTTCTTTTGTCGATAAATAAAAGCTTAATTTGCGAGGGAAATTAGCGACACTACCAGGCGCCGTGTAGTTAAAGTGCGATTATGCGATAGGATACGGAGGGGGAGCAAAGACTGCGCAAAGTTTGGTTCGTATCCCAAGCGTTCCGTTCGGGATGGAACCCCCGTACAGCTACCTGCAAGTGGACATTCAGGAACATCCTACCCCGATCGAGTTTCCGCCGCCGTTCAGCATAGAAGAGTTTAATCTTTATCACCACCACGCCTATCCGCCGCACATGAACTACGACAAGAATGCCTTGTACATGAACCACCTGTCATTATCGGGTAATGCTTTTCCAAACGGATCCTCCAGGAGCAACCACAAATCGAAGGGACACAGCGCCAAGCATCAGCAGCATCATCAGCACCAGAGCCAGCAGCACCAGCATCCGAACCAGCAGCAGCACCCACAGCATCACCACCACCAGCAGCAACCGCAGCAACACCAGCAGCATCCGCAGCAGCAACAACACCAACAACAACAACAACACCAGCAGCACCAACCACAACAACCTTCCCCTGCACATCCGCAGCAGCAAAATCCAGCCATGACGAAGGATGTAAAGCCCAACAGCTACAGCAAGGACTCGCAGCAAGGCGCACCACCTGTGCCGGCTTCAACGTCCGCGGCAAGTTCGGACGCGTCGTCAAAACAGAAACACTCACCACCTACCGTGCCCGAGGAACCGATCAAGAACCTCTCCGTGAAGCAGCTGGTGCGCGCGAAACACACGCTCCAGCAGCGCATCAAGCGCCAGAACGAGACACCCGAACAGCAGGCCGCCCGAAGGCTGCGGAACGCCGAGCTGAACCGAAAGCGCCGCCAGAACAAGGAGGACATCCGTGTGACGATCGAGAAGACGAAGAACCGGCTGCGGCAGCGTATAAAGCGCGAGATCGACCGGATGCTGCGTACGCGCCAGAAGCGAGACGACTTCCTGCGCGAAACGTTCGAGCAGATGGGTGCCGTGTTTAGCGACGAGGACATGATGCAGTACCAGGAGCGGGTCGCGCACGTGTTGTGGGAGATCTCGAAAGGCGGATCGGCTGGTCCCACTACCACCACCGGTAGCGACACCTCGAGGGCAACGAGTTCCGGCGAGCGGAGAGTTTCGTAAGGGAGTTTCCCTGTGTGCATGAGAGGTACAATATTCTTCTTATTTTTCTTGGTGGGTGCTTCATAGAACCCAGCAACACCCGGGATTCCGCCCGTGTCTGCTCGCAGCCGATCGGTTCTTTGACACCCAAAAGGAACGCATAGATTGCACCATTGTAAAAACAAACAGCAGAAATCGAGTTTGCCAGCATTAGCGACAGCACCTCGAATTGCCCTCTAGGCCAAGGCAAGGCGTAGGCAAGGCGTAGGCACCCGGTCAGTAGGAAATTGCGTGCAAAAAAACGGCGTTGCAGCATTGTAGGGAAAGGAAAAACACTACACAGGTCGAACCTTTAATGTAATGATTTAAGAGGCGCCCTGTGTTTGAACGCAAACTTTTAAACAACTTTTTTCTCGTTTTAATACTTCATGTTTCTTTGGCTTACGGAATTAATCATAATCTGCTCACGGTGGAGCAAGCGAGCAACCAACACGTTTACACGAATAAGTTCAAAATAATGTTCACATATGCCCTACCGAAGTCCTTTCGGGGTTGTTTTTTGCGCCGTGCCCGATGTTGGATCTCTGTCCGCTGCGCTCCATTTTTCACCGCCATCGTCCGGTGTAAGATAAAAACCACCAGCGTGTACCAACAATTCCGGCCACACAAAAACCATACCATTGTTTGCGCGAAACGCCATCAAGTACATGTTGTACCCTCGAAGTAATTGGCTCTCTCGGTACGCATATGCTCTGCGGCGCACACAACCGCAGCACCGGTGTGTAATTGCAGCCCGGCGGCCCATCATCGGATCGGATAGGGACTTTCCCATGCAGTCGGAAAAACAGTGCACGATTTACTATAAATGGATGGCATGTCTGGCGCGAGGCGGTTCAGTGTTCCCTACCGGTGCGCTCCGCTGAAACACGTGAAGTAAGTGAGGCAAAAGCAATATCGGCTCAGAACAGCAGACCGAGCGGATACGTTCTAGAAAAGTTATTTTCACCCAGAAGTACTCAAAACCCCGGAATAGGTTTAGTTTGCGAAACGTGTAATGTGCTATATAAACAATACGTCGAAATCTAGTTTAGCGGTTTAGTGTGTACGATTAAGAATAAAGTTTGAATTAAACCTATGTTTTGCTTTCTTTACGTTCTCATATCATTCCACTTAGTTAAGTGTCCAGACCAGTTTAGCATTAACATTGGAAGCACCTGTGCGAATGTGTGTGTGTGTGCGTGAGCGTGTGTTTTTTAAAAAGGCATTCAAAGATTCCTCCCGAAAACTTTGAAAACGAAAAACGATCGTAAATAAATCGACTTATGACTTAACAACCGTTTCGAAAACTGTGCCTCTAGAGCGTCTTACGTTCGTGTTGTTTGTAGGGATCAATTATTTATCGGGCTATAGCACGACGATTAACCGGCACGCGAACCGATTGCGTGATACACACGGAGAGTAAACCTATGAACGATATGGCGTCCGTGTACGTTTGTATCGGAATAGTCCTGGTAGCTGCTGCTAGTACTGCTACTGCACTTTCCACCGTGGAACGCAGTCCTTCGTTCAGTTTCCCACAGGATGGAGCAACTCCCGGCAATGGTAAAGCGGATTGAATATTTGCTGTATCTGTGTGCTTTGATTGCGATTATTTGCCATTTTTGCATTTCATTATTTTGCCACCGAATCAATAGACCTCACACGCCAGGCAGTCAATGTGAGCCAGGGCATCACTAGCGGTGTACTGACGGGCGTTGTCCCGCTGCAGACAGGTTGGTAGTTTCCACCATAAACAATTATGTTTTGCTTGTCAGGCATATGACTCTATAGCTTCTTGTGTTTTATTTTACTTTCGACACGCTACTTGCTTGCTTGCTTGCTTGCTTGGTGAAGGACTGATCCCGAATATCGTTAACACAGGCGTCCCGACTGGACAGACGTGCATCTGTGTGCCGACGGGACGCTGCAATGCGACGACCGGTGGTGGTGGTGGCACGACCGACGGTGCCGGCCAGTTGGACGTGAGGATTGTTTCGAACGTAAGTTTGTGGCTGAAGTTTCTTTCGAACCTATCGAACCAATTTCCGATCGTAACGTAAAAACCAACGTTTCGATCCGAGAAAAAGTTAATGCGTTTACAGTGGCTCTCCGCAGAATGAACTTGTGGAGCGTACTCTGGTACTTCATTGTACGATTTGGCATTGAAAAATGCATGGAAATAAATTGAGGGTATTTGGAAGATGCGTTTCCGAATCGAGGATGCTGGAAGGAGTGATAGAACCCAATCTTGAATCGATTCATGGAGCAAGCGGTGTTCGACGGAAGAGACTGCAAACGCTAGTTTTTTTTTCGCAAATAGTTTGAATATCTACATAGATATAACAGATTCTTTAGAGAGATACAGAATCTAAAGATACACTTAGTGGTCGAGTGACACTGAACACAAAATTCTTTTTTGGGATTATTTTCCTATATCAAAGCATAGAGTATTTCTAAGGTTTACTAACATTTACTAATATCAACACATTTCACCGCGATGTTCTGGTTTATGTTAGTAAAATTATTCAAATTAATCGTTTGATTTTTCTAGCTATGAGCTTTCTTACTTATATATGCTTGAACATGGTTTAGATTAGATTGGATTATTGGTAAGTTGATTGGATTGTGACAAAGTTGAATTATGAGCTTTCCGTTTAAAAAGATATATAGAAATGGTTAAATATTAACGTATATTTCTTACACTACATGAATCTTGAAGCATAAATGCAGCACAGGTAATGAAATACTCACTAGATGTATGTCGTATCAAGTTCTAGTTGATTTTCAATGTGCAATTCCTTAAACTTTGTACACTTTGTGTGCTCCTCCTCCTAGCCGAGTGCAAACACTGGTGTCACTCTTGGTACGACAACAAACACGATAACCTCATCGGCATTCACTTCAGTGCTTACCGTCAACATCGTCTCACCTGCGACCTGCCAGTCCGGACTCGAGCGTTGCTGCATGGCCGGTAGTTACCAGTGTGGCTTGCAGTACCCACCGGTTGCAAATGCTCCGGCCATAACGACCAACCAAGCGAGCTACGGAGAATATCCCTGGCAGGCGGTGTTGCTCGGACCGGGTGACGTTTACGTGGGATCGGGCGTACTAATCGACAGCATCAACGTCCTAACCGCGGCTCACAAGATTTCGGATTATACGTAAGTTTGACGGGTCATCTGGGCCATTGAGCGATGTTTTTATCATTCTGTTTTTACCACCAAGCTCCGGCACGCGAACACTGAAGGTGCGCCTTGGCGAATGGGACGCAGCCGTAACGACGGAACCACTGCCGGTTCAGGAGTTCAACGTGGCACGGTATTTCGTGCATCCAAACTTCAACTCGGCCAACCTGCGCAACGACATCGCGATCCTGCGCCTGTCGGGCACGGTCAATCTCGGCACGACGCCTACCATCGCTACCGCCTGCCTGCCGGTGACGAGCTTCGTCGGAAGCCGTTGTTGGGTATCCGGCTGGGGCAAAAACGATTTCGTCAGCGGTGCGTTCCAATCGATTCCGAAAAAGGTAGACGTGCCGATCGTAGACGCGACCAACTGTCAAACCGCACTGCGCACGACGCGTCTCGGTGGTAACTTTGTCCTCGACACGACCAGCTTCATCTGTGCCGGCGGTGAACTGGGAAAGGATGCGTGCACCGGCGACGGTGGATCGCCGTTGGTATGCAATTTGAACGGGCGTTGGTATGTGCCTGGTTTGGTGGCATGGGGCATCGGTTGTGGTGCGAACGGCATTCCAGGGGTGTACGTAAACGTTGCTTCGTACATATCGTGGATTCAGACAACGGTCGCTGCCGTGTAGCACTTAAGCAAGATTTTCAAGCAAATTTAAGGAAGCGAAGCTACCTCTCTGGTAATATTTGAATGTTATCCGTGAATCGGAGAGCATTTCCTGTTCGTATTCCTTATTCAACCAATTATCCGCAAGATTGGAGAGTGATATTCACGTGTAGGAAAAAATGAAAAAAAAGATCTTCATCCCTCCAGTGGAAATACACTATTGTTAAAACAATAAAACAACGTTTGAGTCCCGGTTTGCACTAAAAACATACCTGTCTTCACTCGTGACCCGTGGTCAGAAGTTTTCAACATTTTTCTGTTTGCTCGATCCAGCGGCCGTGGTCGTCGTCGTTTTCTTCCCCTTCCGGTTGCTATAACTTGAGTGTGCTGCAGACGTTACTGTTACTGCTATCGACACTTTCTTCACCGTCGGTTACCTTCGCAACTGAGTAGATGTTATAGCGCTTCTTCAGCACCTGGTGCATCTCTTCCGTGCAGTCGATGCGCACACCGTGCCGCTTGTACTCCAGGTACGTCCGCACAAAGTTGCGATTCGTTTCGTGCACCTTGGGATGCGTCAGGTACTCGTTCACGTCCATCCACTCGCATTTGGCAATCTCGCGGTTGCATTTGGAAATCTCCTGCGTCAGCGGGGTCAGCGCCATCACGATGTACAGGTCAGAGCACCCGAAACCGGCCCCGTGTGCGTGCCGTATCGAGACGACCGAGTCGAACTTTGTCCGTACGTTCGTCTCCTCCATCACCTCCCGGATGGCCGCATCGATAAAGTTCTCATCTACGGAGCGAAAGGAAATGAAATGAGTTATGCTTTCTAGGGGTGTTGGCGCTTTGTTCGCGCTAATCGAATGGTCACATCTGAACGACCGCTCACTTGGTTCCACATAGCCTCCGGGAAGCTTCCACGAACCGGCGATAAGCGCGTAGTTTTCGCTAACCACCAGCACCTGATTGCGTTCGTTAATCACAAGGGCGCCCACGCCGACCATGGTGTGCGAGTACGGTGGAATGTTGGCCGATTCGATCGTCGGTAACCAGCGATACAGCATCACGAACGTATTTTTGGCATGATGAAATTGGAATCCATTCTAATGGCGCGAACAATCACACACAGATACACAACAAATCAAGATTAGCAATCCAATGACAACGTGATGTGCGCGCGAGACAATGGCAAAGGAAAAAAGCATGCTTACATTGACTAGTTCCGGTATCCAACTCGCCGCGCTCAAGTGGACTTTGAACCAAATACCGCGGTTTTTGCTGTGGATCCAGTGCTCGAGTGACCCTGGAAAGTAACAAGCGAACAAAAACCACTGTCCACTTTAGCAATTTACGCCTACATGTGCGGGGTGCATAACAACTTACTTTTCAGCACGGTTGGAAAACTGTCGGCGCTGCAGGTTTCCATGCTCGAGTCCACCGTGATGCCATTGAACCGATCCTTCACCCCCTTAAACGTGCCCTCGGGAGATGTCTCTACGGCCGTGTATCTGCAATGAGGGTGTGATAATAGACAAGCACGGCGCGACCGTCCGGTCGGTTATTATTAGACCCGTGGCAGGCGGCCCATCAAGGATTAAGCGATTCCGACGCGACCGTGTCCCACACTTACTTGTTGAACCAACTATCAGCACCCTTTACAATGTTACTCTCCTGCTGCTGTTCGCTCATTTTGCTCGAATGACGCGTTATCAACGAAACCTGGTTACATCTGACGACTGATAGCAAGCGTTGCGGAATGACAAAAAGCGCTCTACTCATTTATACCCGCGACCGGCTGACCACACTGATCCGATGATGACGATTCGCAAAACAAACGCACTGCTGATCACAACTATTGCACACACACTCACACCACGACAACCACCTCCACCAGCAGTCTATCCCAGATCACTAGAATCGTTCGACGAGCACGCGACACGCTTTTTCTTCTGCTTATTCTGCACGAGCATAAACCACATGAACTCAAAGCGGCAGCAACATAGAAACGCACGCTTTCTGCGAGCCGAGGTGACCGCGACGATGACGATGCTGCTGATTAGCGTGTGGGGCGCGTTGGGCAGACAAACGGACGGAGATGCACTCGATATTCCTACGGACCACGGGCGCGCTTCCGGCCAAACAATACTCGGTGCGCAATCACAAGGTTGTGCAGCGTAACAATTGGTCCATTGTTTCGCGAATATTTTGATTGGATTCCCACCCGCACACACGTTCGCGCACACGAACACACGGGCTGTTTATATTTCGCAACACTGTGGTAGCACCCACGGTCAGTCGGATGACATTTCACAGCGATGCACAAGCGATCTGGTAATTTTGTGTCGAGTTTTCGAAATGGTGAAATTCGTTGTTGTGTAGTGCACTAGTGTGTCGAAAAGGTCTCGTGAGGAACTAAAGCACATAAAAAATCGATTAAAACCGTTTTGATCATTCGGGTTCCGTGAACCTTTGAACATTTCACAAAGATCGCCAGTAACATTATGCCGGCGTCGAGTAAATATAAAATGATAAAAGAAAGATGTGTACAAACAGTACGACAGTTTGCAGCTGATAATTTGTATCATTTTCACGTGTACAACTCAAATATCGTAAACAAAAAATGCATGGTGGTTGCATGCAATGCATTGTTCTACTTGGCATATGAAATTGCGAACGACAGTAAAATTGCGTACTGAACAGCTCATTTGGCAAAATCTGCGTTTGGCCAAATCCGCGGAACTCGAAAAAAGTGTATCTCGGGAACTGGCTGTACTGCAAGAGCCTGTTAGTTTCGTACATCGGTCTCAGATCGTTCGTGCTCATTGTCAGCTCCAAAAACACCTGCGATGTCCTGTAGCGTTCTACGGACATAATAACTGAATCAATTTGATACAGAGTAAAAAATAGGTATGAATGGGTGCGGAGCACAAGGACAAACCACGAGCTGGCAGACCTATTTGGTGATGACCCTGATAGTGGCTTTGAACGCAACGATAGGGAAGATGTGGCGTTCCATGACGACGCTGCATTTATGCCCTTCGAGGGATGCAGATGAGTGCAGTGAGTGCAATCGTTACCTGGTTAAAGTAGAAGAGGCAACCGTAGTGGTGAACAGATATCGATAGTATAAGCGTTGAACTACGAATGGAGTATTGCAAGCACAGATCTAACAGCACACGTTTATATCTTAGTAGCAGTCACTGGGTGATTTTGAAACTAGTGGTAGATTAAGCGGTACGCAAACTAAGCGGACGCGAGGTGCCTGTACCTAACAAGGACCTCGGTCGCGGAGAAATAGTATGGAAAAAACATATTTTTATTCTACTCAAAGGGGCCGCGCGAGAAGAGGGCAACGGTAGCTTAGTAGCGATTACCAAACTAAGTGAGGGACCCCATAGGTATATCGAACGGAACGCTTAGTAAGGGGCTGCATAGGGAATAGTATGGAAAAAGCTTCTTTTATTTCTTAACGAACGGGGGTCTCGTTGCAAATGCCTGTGACTTCCACCCTCGCCCCCTTCTTACATGCATCGCATCAGATTCCCTTGCGTCGTGCTGTATTCAGCACATGATGATTAGTTACTCGCATCAGTGCTCCATCTACAAATGACGACCATTCGTGATGCTGAGGCGACTTCTTTCAAGAACACTCGCTACTGGAGAGCCGGCCCAGCTCTCCTCGACTTGGGAAATGAATTTCTCGTGAAACGTCCCTTCGACTCAACGACAATTTATGCACTGCACGCGGTATTTCATCGTACGAACAAATTCATACAAACTCATAAATTGTTACAGGACGGAAATGGACGCTTTTAATGAAGACGATAAAAAATAAACCGTTTACTTACTTTGCCATTGCTTTGATGTTCCGCGGGTAGAAGATCGTGTAGTATCGCTTCGTATCCAAACGAGCTTTTCCACAAATCAAAAATTTGCACAGATTCTCAGTAATGTTTTGAAACGATGCAACTGTAAACTAAAAAGAAACACGTTTTCTGTGATAATTATATTTGCTCATTTTTGCAACTTCTTCTTAGCGGTTAAGAATAAACATTCCGAAGTTCGTTCGAGCAGCTATTTCGCTCAAGAAGCTATTTACATGTAAAATAAAATTAATCATTCCGTGCATTGGTGTCCGAGCAACTCACTAATTAACTGTTTTAGGAACGTATCTATATTCATATGTGAGTATAAACGTAACTCAAATCCTTTTTACGAAACTAATTATGGAGCACATCGAAGAGTTGTTTCAGAACCGCATGAACACTTTTCGGACCAGTTTGTGCATCTCTGACGATGTTCAACCCCAATGAGAGCACCGTAAATTACTTTCAACGGCCGTATGCATCGACCCACGCCAATATGCAATTTGATTCAGAGTTTTCAGTCGGCAATTAGGACATGAATTGATTCCGTTTGATAAACACTATCCAAGCTAATGACATTAGTTCTGCCGTGCCTCACCGTAGTGCTGCGCATGAATGATATGTTTTACCATCGAATCCATTCGTTCGGCATTGATGCATAAAAACATTGGTTTGAAAATATTGTCTCTGGATTTGCCAACTTCATTAACCGTCTGATTGAAGTGTTTTTCGTCATACACATGTGCAATTAAGGCAGCATCCAATAGGTCCAATGTTAGATGGAGCGCGATCAAGCATTTTTGGTTGGCAAAATGTTAAATTTACATGAGAAAATTAAATTAATTTTCAATTATCGAGGCTCTACTTTGAAGAATAAGCGATACTACCGACGCTGATGCCTACGAAACGCATGAACCGCATAAACCAGGAACAGAATCCATATGTTTATAGCTCAAAATAAGAAACCACAATGCCGAAAGCTTAATTTAATATTTAAAATCACGAATGACGTAGGGCACCTTTGATGAACTCCTCATCACTGTTTCTAATGACATGGAGGAAACTGTTTCTAAATAAGCATAGTATTTTACAACCTTTTGTCTGCACTAATGCCAGTGCCTTGGTACTGACAAACGCAGCAAATTAAACGGGAATGTGGACGAAACGGGACACCCAGCTAATACACTGTTGCAGCAGATGCCGTGCTGGAGCAACGGCAGCAAGCCAACTTCTGATCCGGGGTGTCAATTTCGGGACAACACAAACACGTTGAGCGCGGGATGCGATTTTTACGATCCAGCAGACCATCATATGTAATCTTTCCGTTCATCCCCACGGACAGAGCGACTACTGCGTTGTATCGACGAAAGTTTAGACGGGAATAGCGATGTTCAGTCAGAGTATGTTCTGTTCGTTTTAGGTGGGCGGTGAGGTTGGAGCAGGATGTAACGTAGTCCACAAGTTGGATGGAGTTTCTCAAGCATGGGCGTGTTGAAGAGACAGATGAGATGTATTATTGAGTTACGTAAGGAACATTCATACATTTTTTTAATAACATCACAATTGATTCACATCTGAGCAACTTACTGGTTGCACAACTGATAGATACTCAAACGGTGATTTTTGAAGTAAACGAAAAGAAAAGCTCATGTGAACCAAGCACAACACATGTCAAATATTGAATAATTTGTTTGGAATTGATTCTAATAATCGGTAACGATGTTCCCTTTTGAGATATTTATTCCATTACCACATGAGTCGCCGCTGGAATGTTTGCCAGTTTGCAACAATGTCCCGATCAAGTTTAAATTGTCAAACTAACTCGAGGGAGAGCTCGAAACGCGCCCCAAAAAGAGCACGCCGTGAAAGTTTCAAATGACTGGAGCCAGCTCGGTGGAGAGCTTCGCTTGTCGGATCGCGCAACGAACTTCCGTTCGACCACTCTCGGCTCTATCTCACCTGTTGCGTCAGACAATGGAGAGAAACACAGGCCCTACCTTGGCCTTCCTAATCAGCCCGCTTTCTCGCCAGTGACGCTCACGTGATGGCACTGGATGCTGGCAATAAAAAAAAAACCCCAGCGTTCTCAGCTGTTCCGCTCCTCTGGAAGATGGTTCCTTTCGGGTTTGTTTTCTGGCGCGGCGAAGGCTCGTCCTCTAGAAATTCCGAGCTCCGTCTTCCAAGCTTTCGAGGACACCATCTCCAGAGCTTCGGAGCGGGCATCCTATCGCCCGATGGCTCCACTCGGCGTTCATCTTCGCTCTCGGTCTGCCGCGCTGTAGCATCCTGCCCATGCAGGAGCAGGACGGACTGCGCACGGGGAGCCGGAAACGCTACGCCAGCAGCTGGCGTGCAGCGTTGGGGCGTGTGCAAACACTCTCAGCAGCCGCTCACGACGACCGTGGAGCGTGGAGATAACAGACGCTCCGTCGGTGAGCAATTTTCCGACGCTACCACGCTACGCATCGGTCCCAACCGGCGGGTGCCAGTTTTCGTTTGCGTGTCGTATCAGTCGGTGGTGAGACGCGCACAGCGCCGAGTGTTTTCAAGCCGTCAGGCGACGCACGTCCCGTACGCACGCAGTGGTAAGGCTGTTGGGGTCGTTCAGTAGTCGGCCGCTCGAACCACACGGAACACACACACAACAGTTGCACGCCGGGACACATACACATACACTATTTAGAGGATTTCTGAAGCGGTGAGCGCCGAAGTGCTCCATCGCCGAAAAGCGCGTCGAACTTCTATTTGTTTGTCCTTAAGGCACCATCCAAGTCCGGCCGCGCGTGCTCCTGCTGTTTGCTTTAAGTGCATTTTTCGACGCTCCGCGTACGGTTTCTCGGATGGAAAAGATCTCGGTGGTGAATAAATAAACGGACCCCGGCAGCCGCCCGGTACCGCCGGCTGCCTAAAACGGGCGCGAGAAGTGACTTTGTTCCAAGCGAAATAATTCGAACGAAATAATAACGACAACAGCCGAAAAAAATCCACTTTCCGCGTGAGTGATTGCAAATGCTCATCGATTCCGCCGTGTAAACAATGCAATAACAATACACCCGTCCCGATTGGGATATTGGGTGGGTGTAGTGAAGTGAGATTTCACTTTCCAGGAAGACATAAAAAAAGCACGCACACCACCCTCACGGCCTCGTGGTGAAGGCCGCGTGCGTGTGTGCCGCTGGTGGCGAAAATGTGTGAAGTGTTTCGTAAACAACAAACAAACGCGCGCGTCCAGTGCAACCGTGATTTAGAGAGCGCTCGATCGCCCGGCCGACAGTACAACCGGCCGGGAGTCGGGACAATAAATTACCCACAGGGACAGGGTGTCGGGGGAAGAAGCGGGGGAGGGGGTGGGAAACAAATGGTGCCCGGTGAGGAAATCTAATCGTGCAAGATAACACTCCCAGCCCAGCGGTTGAAAGGTTGAATGGCGCAGAAATGGGTGGAAAAATCTGTGTAACACGTGGGTGAAAATGTCTGCCGCCCCGAATGTCTCGGGCAACGTGTTTCACTTTTCACGCGTTTTTTTTTGCCCTCCATTTCCCGATAGCTGCCCCTGTATCGCCACTCGCCCTTATCATCATCGATTGGGTCATCTGTGTTTTGCCTTGGTTGCTTCGATTTGCTCTGACGTTTGGTTGCTGTGTTGGTGTGTGTATGTGTGTGTGTGTGTGTCACCTTTCAACACCCCCCCTCCCCGGGGTTGTCCGTTTCCATGAGCAATTTCCCGTCGCGCACACATGCCCGGGGTCCGGGCAAACATTTATTATTGAACCAGGCGGCGGATAGCCTCTATCGGAAGACACTCACTCACTCACAGGATGTGACAAATTCTATTACCGGTTCAACTTATCAACCGTAATGGATACGGAATGATTTACGGCGCTGGTGCGGTGGGTGGGTGGGTTTTTTTTCACATACCACTCTCTCCAGATTTTCACATCCCATCGCCTATCGCACCATCCGCACGCCACCTCACAGCTGGCCATGATTTAATTTTTCCACAACCCATTTTGCCTCCGTGCTTTTTGTGCCGCTCCGAGGCACGTCCGTGTGTGCGAGCGATCCGCCGTGCGTGTCAACGTCTAGCGCCCACGCCTCCCCAAAATCCAACGTTTCAATGGATTTCGGAGTCGATTGAGAATCCAACGCATTTTCACGAAAACCCAACAATCCTTGATGTTTGTCGCCAGGATGCGGGATGTCGCGCGTGCACCTTGGTCGGGCACGGCCCCAATCAATCCCGTAATCCTTTACCGAATCCCTGGCCCGAGTGCTCGGGTAAATCCTGCCAACGGCACGGCAAACACAGCACACTCTCGCGCCTCGCACCCGTGGAAGTTCGCCAAACTCCGGGAACCGGCAGTCCCGGGCCTGGCGAACGCTTGGCGATTAATGATGACGGACACGCTGTCTCAGCCGTGGGTCCCACACGGGCCGATACAACATCACTTAGCTCACCTTCCCCCGTGTTCGAACAGCACTCCAAACGGCGCACTTCGGCATGGTGTTGGTACGGCTTTCGAGCGAGCTTGCTGCTGCGTGGCTGCGTGTCGTTGCCATGGCAACCGTGGCAACGAAAATGGCATTTCGCTGGCTGCCGCCATCAGAGACGTTGGGGCCAGGGCTACTCGAAGCGGCTAACAAATATTTATCTTCATTTATTAGTCGGTTGTGCTCTCGAATATTTTTGCCCCCTTGAGTGGGTTTTCCCTTCCACGCTGATGATGGTTCGCAAACAGGATCCACCGGACGGGGCTTCAATTGGCTTGGAAGCAACTTTTCGTTTCGCTTTTCGTATTCTTTTTTTTGCGATATAAATTTCCGCCACCCAACCATGGTTCGGGGGGGGGGGGGGGCGTATAATTTCTCATTTCTGCCACCACCGACAGCGGTGTGGTGCCTTATCTGGTTTATCGGAAAAATAAAACTTTTGCTGCCAGTGGCTTTAACAGCGTGTCCTTGAAGGGCACGGATGCCGTCCGCGCAGGTGAAGCAGACGCTAAAGGGTTTCCGGGCCAGGCAGCGGCCGACTAGCAGCTGCGTCTAATTATTTCCATTATTATTATTCCCTGCCCGGTTTGCCGTCCGTTGCTGCCGGTAGTAATCCGACAGGTTTTGGCTCCACTTGCGTTCAGTGCGATCAACCGAAAACGTTCCTCCGCCTGGTCGCGGCGAGGGTGGCTTGGCTCACGTGCTCACCGAAGATACGGCGCCGTTTCCATTCGCCTCAAGACACGACTACAGTGCCTTTATTTGAAGGTGGGACGCATTGAAGTCTCCCAAAATCTGGCGATACGTTGTGGTAGATTCGTTATTAAACGAGTGGAGAATAATGTTGAAAGAATTTGAATTTGAAACACTACAGTACGCAGAAAAAACTATTCAAAAGATGCGTAATGTAAGCATTTTAAATAAATCTTCTGTCTATTATATACTATAAAGGTGTGAAGAAAGTGGTAGAATTGAAATTAAGATAAAGAGGATGGCAAAAGACGCAAAAATAACGGCCAAACGGGTGGATTAGTTTGGAGGATCGTTTAAACTAACTCGTTTTTCGCAGCTCTCGAACTAGAACAATGCTTTAGTCCTCAGACAATTTGAAAGCTTCTATCATAAAAATGGATGTTTTGGAAGAGTTGCTCAGAACAAACCGTTGTTATACCTTAGAAATAAAGTAAATTTCATCATTAATCTATTCTTGTTGTGAATGTGTCACACACTTCGAGATAGGACTGTAAAACAGGGACTTTCACGCATTTTCCGGAAATTTTATCACATTTTTTTTTAATCTGTCATCAAACAGTCATACTACCCCACAAGTGTACCACAAATATGATTAAAACTGTGTACGAAAAACATGGACAGGGGTTGGAATGTTTTCCATGTGTCCCACGCTAAGCTTGAGGCACTGTACGTGTCACAATAGTCGTTCGCCCTGTTTGGCGAACGATTCGGGCAAATTCGGTGTAACACGTTGCACCACACGGTGGCGCCGTGGCAGCCGTGACGGGGTGACGATAAGTGACATAATCGTAATGAAGAAATTTCACCTCCGCAAGGCTTCCCCGCGTGAAAGGATTAATCCACTCTGCTTCTCTGTCACTCCCGTCGCACGCCCATCCCCACGATGGCAGGATGAATTGAAGGTCGCGTTGCGGGCAGGCGAACGTGATTTACATAAATATACATAAACAGCATCCACGGGGCTCCGTGCGACCGCGCCAGCCCCGAAGGAAACGCTGCCTATGTCGTTAATCCTTTTACGCACAAAAATGTAGCTTCGTCGTTATTCGCGCGGCGCGTCACGCCAAACCGGATCCGGGGAAGCATAGGCACAGGCGGCAAGACGTTTATTACTGTGTCGCCGTGAGGGCGAAATTTAATGACGTTCAATCGAAGGAAATGGTTAGGGCGGTGAGTTGCGGTGGGATGGTGCCGATTTCATCGGCGACACTTTGGCCACTTGAGCACCTGCTAAATTTACGTGCGTTTGGCTTCTGCGCGCTTTCCGGTGAGCGGCGGCTCACAGGGAGAGATAGAGAGAGAGAGAGACAGCAAAGAAATTAATTTGCAAATGTATCGCAACAAGTAATTGTGTTATGCCGCATTTCAATCATTAATGCTAATGTATTGTGCAGAGTTGTATGAATGTTCGTACAACAATGTATTTCACGGATAATCAGTGGTAATGGTTCATTGTTCATTGGATTCAATGTGTTGTGTTCGTGTCAAATTTGTTATACAAAATGTTTTTTTTTGGCAATGGAAGATATTTTTCGCGATATAATTTTACTCTGTTCGCGAGTTACACAGTCTAAAGCTTTTAGCTTATTATTTAGTACATATTCCCATGTAAATCTCAAACATCATTGAGTAAAAACTGCATATGCGCGTTCTCTCTGACATAAGAATCTCGACAAAGGACTGTAGTTACTTTAGTTATATTTCATATTAATAACTAACCAAACGAAGTGTTCATGATTAAAATTGACTCATTGTTCATCGTAGCCGTCCAATAAAGCATTCCAACCATTTTTTTATAACTCACGAAAGCCTTATGTAGGACAAGACAACAAATAGGACAATTCGAAGCTACAATCATATTTATGTTTCAATTGAAATTTAATTAAGCTAAAATAAGTTACTGGTTTAATGGAGATTAATCTTCTATTGAATTGAACTATTTCTCAACTGAAAGCTAAGTTCGGCACTTTTTGCGTGTGTTTTGTAGAGCTTACTAATCTCAATTTGATGATTCATTAAGTTGGTCTCTGTGTTGTGAGTCAGTTTTGTTGCTCGATCGATTTAAAATCGTTTAATAGTGTACAATATCAATTATGTGGCTAATTTACTTTATTTGCTTTGCTACAACGACCCTCTCTTATTTCTTACACAAGAAACTTTGATTTTACAACACTTAAATATTATTAAAGTAACAAAGTAGAAGGTTACAGACTTTAATAAGAAAATACACGGACTGTGGCTAAACGAATGCAAACCTGCCAATTGGCTCATAAAGCTCGTAGATTAAACAGCTTCAAAGGTTTATCAAATCCAGGAATCAACGTTTATCAAATCCAGGAATAGTTGAAACATTGATTAAATGCTTTTTTTTATTCTATAGCATTTGATACTATAGATTAGAAAGATACATTAGTCATTTTCCACATTGTTACATTTTTTTACAATATTTAAACATCATCCCTTTTCTATTATAAACTTCATCTCATACCAACAAAAATTTAAAAACGGAATGGTCTTACTCTTTATGTGTGCTATAATATCTTTGTGCATGTCAGGTAGATAATTTCGTATTTTAACTTCTTGTTATCAATATCCGAATGTTATATGAACGATTAAATAAAATAAGCAATTTTTATTTCTATAAAACCACACCCTGTTCTTTTCGCTCCATCTCATCATGAATGTTAAAGGTTTTTGACTCGTTATCGAGTTGGAGCACAAGAAAGTTGCACTGCACGAAAACTTTACCGACACAAACGATATCGGTTGTCGAAAAAAGCACACCTTTTGATTGCTTCAACGATATTGCGCTGCTATTTTTGCTTTCAAAAATGAATTGCCTTTAGCATCCGGATGGTTATTTTTCTTACTATCCCTCGCACACAATAACCACCGCGTTGCCCTCAATCAAGCTCGCTCCACTAGAAACTTATTTTCCCAGTTGCGTGTGTCACCGACCGTGCGGCCCGGGGGTGATAAAGGGCACAATTTGCATTTTTCGTCCCTTGTGCACCGTCAACAACCCCTCCCACTGGACGGCTTCGTTCGGGTTCGTGTGCCGGGCTCGCTCATACCCGGCGTGCCCGGGGTCTTCATGCGCTACACATTTCATAAACTTTGCGTTCCATTCAATTTAAATGACATAAGCTTGCGCCTTTCCACCGGCATATACCGCCCGCACAGCCGGCACTCCTCCCGTTAACCGGTTTGCCGGTTGTTCCTAACAATGTGTATTTTGCCTTGCCCGCTTGCCTCCGCAGCCCGTACCGTGTGGTGCTGCCGTTAATGAGGAATATTGTTACGAAAACAACCGGTTTCTGGCGGTTTCCTGACTTTAAAGCCAGGAAGCTCGATCGCTCCATCACCTTCTAAGTGAAGCGGTTGTGGCCCCCAAACAGCCTGCGGATACGGTTTCGCGAAAGATTAGCCAACCGATTTGACGATGGGCAACGTAAACACACTTTAACACACCCCCCCTCGAATTGGCCACGGAACCTAGCGGAACGGAATCACGGTGCCTACTGGTTTCGATGGTTTTTCACAATTAATTTCACCCCCCATTGCCGTCGGGCTTTTCCCACAACACACCAAACCGCACAACAGAAAAGAGTGAAAACAGTATTATAATATTCAATCAGCCACCCAACGGGGGCGTCACTTTGATGCCTGCTAATTCCTTCGCGTGTCCACATGCAGCACATGTTTTGTCCCACAGCTCGCCAGCAGCGAGTCGACAAACCAGGAAGAAAGACGACGAACCACTCGGTTTGGGTTGGAGCAACTGAGTCACATTATTTAACTTGTGCGTGTGTGTGTGTGCGTAGATAAGGGAGGGGGTGGCAGGAAGGCGAGGGACAACGTGTGGAAATGAAATCCGATACCGGCAGGCCTAGGAGCAATCACAATCATCACGCTCCATATGTTGTGCGTGGCACACAGGCAAGAAGCCACAGCTGGGCCGGGTTCGGGGCGCCATTGATTGATGAGGGTTGTAATTTATGGCGTTGCCGGCGAAAACTGCTCAACAAGTACAATTACATTCATTTACATTTTACCCACTCGGTCGCAGTATCGTGCAGCAAAATTGAGTTTCTTGAGAAAGTTGCCACCCTGGTGCTGGTGCTGGGTCGTGGCTGGCAGGAAAAGTTTGCGACGCAGGTTTGGTTGACTCGCATCCCGTAATAGTTTTCGCTGGTGGCGAAAGCCTCCCGTACACTGGTACACTGGAGCGAAACTCGTCGCGCGGCTATCTATTCTTAGTACTCGATGGATGGTGCGTTAACGTTAGCGCAGCTCGAACGATGTTTTTCTCTACTGTAAACGACCTGATGAAGGTAATATTTTACGTGGAATACTTGAGGTGAGAGCCAACGTTGGGTTATTTGAGGAAGCGGATTGATATACGGTTGACTGTAACAGAAATGAGCTGAATTTAGTGGCAATTCTTACTACCTTTATACGGTAACAATGCTATGGTTACTTGTATGGATGCTATAAAAACATATGATAAATAACCGAAGTAAAACAATACATGGAGTAATAAAGTATCTAGTCATCTGAAACTGTTGTTCATCATGAGCCATTATAGCCGTATGTCTGTTCTATCCATTTGTGCGACCTTGTAAGTTAGATAAGTTTTGCATAACACTTCATGGAATGAACATGATCCGGCGCGTCTCTCAAATTCCTGACCCAAGCTGTCCCTTCGGTTCCTTCCTTTGGCAGGATTCAATGTATTTAAGTTGACCTCTAATAAGGTTTCATAATTGTTTTTATATTGGTTTTCACTTTATTCAATTAAGTTTGGTGATCTTTACTATAATACCTGCAGATTATGGTATTCAGATTTTTTACAGTCGAACATATTTATGATTTTTTTTGCATGTAATTATTACAACTGTAGAAATATCACTGGTTGTGATATCGTGTGATAACTGTGAACCTTAAAGCCTGGTCTACACGAAGCGCAACTCCCAGCGCAACTCCAAGCGCAACTCGAAAAAAACGTCAACTTCGCATCGCTTCGTGTAGACACGACAATTTGCAAAGGTAGTTGCGCTTGAGATGGAGCAAACTGTATTTTTTCATTTTTGTGCACTTTTATCACTTAATTCACCAAATAAGAACGCGACAATGATTAAAATACGATATGCTTGCTACAAACATCTATATTTGTAGACAACATAACTCAAACCGCTTGTTTACAAAAAGTTGCGCTTGAGGTGCGCTTGAGTTTCGCCTTCCAAACCCAAAAACGATTTTGACGTAACGTGAAGCAACTGGCAACACTGACAGCAGTTGCGCGTGACGAGTTGCGCTTCGTGTAGACCAGGCTTAACGCTTGAGTTTCAGTTTGCTACTCCTTTTTACTGTCCGTTTTTTTTATTACAATACATGTTCATTTCATAATTCATTGGTTCATTCACTTAAATTCATCCAAAGCTATTTTTAATTATTCTAGTAGTTCCTGCTGTTATTGTAGTTCAGGTGAAAATTCAAATATTCAACAGCAACCTTTATTATTATGTAAATGATATAAACATCTTTTTCTCCAAACATCGCAGAATTAGATTACCTTTGAAACTAAATTGTATCCGAAGTGCTGAGGTTTCATTTGGATCAATTTAACAATGTTTCTTTTTTTGTAAGATGTAGACGACGTTATATTATACAAAAGATATTCATGAAGTTGATATTTGAAACGACTTTAGCATACACTTTCATGCCTATGCTAGATGCTATAGGTAGATTCCTATGCTTTAGTATTTTTTCATCACCAATCAACTATCATTGTGAATAATTGATTTCATTAGCAACGTTTTTACTGTACTTACAACTGTTAAGCTATTTTTTTGGACGTGATTTTACAGATATCATTGTTAGCCAGAAATATAGTTGAGATGTGCGCGATCTAACGATCTGCTAAAAGTTGTGGAGCTTCACCAAAGCCCTTGCTGCAACTACAATGCAATGTATGCCGTTTAAACCACACGTTAGCAACATGTTTTACATAGTTTCATCCACACTAGCTATTTCTACCACATATAGCGTGCATGTTCAACATGTCAGCAATCATTTGATTACCTATCTCATCTAATCGTCATCAATCATGCTGAAGTTTTGTCTGATAATGCCAAAAAGATTGACACGTACGATAAGCGCACAGTCGTAGCGCTGATCTAATCCTGCTCACTACCCACTGGCATCGCGATTCGTACCGAGCAGCGCGCACACCACTTCAATCACACGCGTTTATCGGCCTCGGATTGGTTCTACCATTCGTATGACCTGTCATACCGTGTCGTGATTTGATATCGATTTTGTTATTGCTTTCGCTATTTAATTTTCTCGCTTAAATTGTGTGTGCACGGGGTGGAAAGGATTAAAGACGGCAGATGGTAAGCGTTCAAAATGGCTAATGTGTTCCTGAACTTTAACTATAAGTAAACAAAAAAACATGAGTTCTGTGAAGCTAAATACCAACTGCAAACGTAGGACTGAGACTGGCAAATAAGAATTGCTACCGAGGGCTCGATATTAGCTGTTTACTGTAGGAATTTGCACAGTGTGTACGAACTCGAGACACATTATTGACAATTTACACAGTCCGAATGCCTGTCCAGCTGGGTAAAGTTTTAATCATTTCGTTTTCGTTTTGGAAAAACAATGAAAAGGGACACTTTTTCCTCGCCTTGAAAGTTTAACTCTCTGTTGATTTTTTCTTCCATTCTTTTCTCGCGTTTTTCTTTCAGGTCCACACGCGCTGTTGGCAGCTGTTTCGCACGTCAACGCCGCAGCGCGCATTGGCAGCGCAGTGTTTATTTTGTTTATTTTGTTTTTCATTTTATCCATCGGACCAATACGATGGGGGAGCGGAAAACATGATCAGACCGCAAAAAACTCGCACAAGATCCCGCGGAGTGTCGCTGGTACAGCGAAACCATTATTGGTCAAAACAATGAAACTGCAGCAGGCAGAAAAACAAAGCAGTGTGTAGCGAAGTTTCCCGTCGCCAGCGCACATTGTGCGTGAAAACTATGATTAAACCGAACGCATCCAAACCCCCTGTCGGTTGTGATGTTTTGTGCAAATGGCAAAATGAGTGTCCAAAGATTCGTTCGTTCCGACACGGATTAAAGTGAGATCTCGGCACCCTGTGTGGATTTTTCGGTTGTTCGTCTATCACCCGCTCGAGCCCGTCCGTAGCAGGTGGCGAGCGTTTCTCGCCGTTCCAACTCATCCCGGGGATTGCGTGCGAATAAATTCTGCGTAGGCGCAGCACTGCGCCGGACAAATGATGAACGATTCTAAAATTATGGCTACCGCCGAGTCGCCCGGCCTGCACCAGCAGCTGCCGATGCTGATGACCGACGGGACGATGGCCAACACTTCCTGGCAGGATGTGTTGAACTACACCTTCGAAAATGAGGCCCTGTACCACGTCAATACGTCGACGATCGAACGGATCGTGTCGATGATGGTGCCGGTCTTTTTCGGCTTCATCGGGCTGGCCGGTCTGCTGGGCAACGGATTGGTGGTGCTAGGTAAGTGAACGGGCAAAACATGTTTGCACGATTCTATATCGTTCGGCAGTAGTTATTAGTCGTTGCAGAACTGAAATGCTTTAGTTTAAATCGACCTTTTAATAGTTTTGAGCGAGTTTTAAACGTTTATGACATCTCCGATGCAGTTTTTTGGATCTGCATAGAAAGTTTTGTTTATTTTAATTAAACATAGGCAAGTTAAAGTCAAAATATTTATCTAAAAATATAAAAAAAAACCTTTAAAAATAAACACAACTCTTTCAAAATTATTCCTCTTGTATGATCACGCTATTGGTCAATTAGAGCCATCCGTGGGACAGAGACGCAGAAGAAACCAAAGCATAAAGACAGAAAAGTGTAAACGTGTGATCGAACGAATTAATTAGTGAAAAAGGGCGAGTAAAAAGTAAGAATAGTGTACAGTTTGAGAATTATAAATATCAAATAACAAAATAACAGTTTCAGAACTGCTATTACTGACGCCGCTACTGCTGCCACGGAAAGCAGCTAACGATAATTTTTGTCTTCACTCTTCACCGTATCCACTGAGTGCAAAAATGCGCAAAAAAAGTATCATTATTTTCTACAAATTTGTAGTTTCGTTTTATCTGCCAACACTGTTCGTGAATAGTTGGAAAACAAAATAAAGCATAAAATAAGGTGTGCGCGTGTTTCGTCATTCAAAACTGTTTTGCAAAGTTTTTTTTTTCAACATTTACGCCAAAAGGACGCGCTTTTACTCCGTTCAAGAGAATACAATCCTGTCAATCTTTTTTTTATATTTTTCTTTGCGAATTTCTTTCACAAACACTTTTTCCATCAGAATAGCCAAACGTAGTATCAACATAAGTTACATAATTCATAATTCTCAATAACGTGAACAGTAACATGGATCGTGAAAACACAAAACACAAAACAAAAACAGGACTGCCTTTGCGTTTTCTCGGATAGCTTGGGTGAAATTGTAATTATTCAACTTCATCCTATTCCACTAGTTGGCTCAATTCAATGTATTGGCGACAACAAAGTTTACTACCGTGTGGCATTACCGCAATTATTTACATGTTTCATTTGCAATACATAAATTAGTCTTTTCTACTGCATTCGCACATCAATAATTTCTATTTCGCACAAAGCGATTCTAATTCCATTATTAATCAAATTCCAGTAAACTACAACGATCCATAGAAGCCACAAATGGCGAATTTGCATATAATCAGTTTTGTGTTACACGTGTTCGAGCCCCGCCAGGCATTAGCTCTTGGATAACGCGTGAAGTGAAATCGAAAAACCTATCAATAAACGCCCCCGACGTGCTTTGCTGGCATGTTAATTTTGTCCGCTATCGAAAACACTCCTAGCGATGGAAAACAGTTCCCAGAAATCATGGTATGAAACTCGAAAAACCCACACACAGACACACACACACATGCGGCGCGCACACCCCTCGCAGGGCGACTGATTTCCTATAATGAAATTCAATACCGTGCAGGAGCTTTAAAAACTGTTGGTAACGATGGGATGGATTAAAAAAACACACACACGCACACACGAACACACACTCGCCCAGAAGCACATTACACCGTAAGCTTTGGCACTTGGGCTAGCCGAGCCGATCCATCTTGCCTTCGTTGCGCCTGGGTGTATCAATGTCGGGTGCCGCGAGTACTTTTGCGACGGACTCCGCCGAACGAAAGCCGATACCGCGCTACTAAAAATCAATCACACTGATGTTACCGATGCACAAACACGGCACACGGCGGCGTCGCGGGGTGGTGGTAGAGAACCGAACTATAAAACCCGCCCCATCGGGCGGAACGAAATTCATTGCCTCCGTCAAATCCCACTCAGTCAGCCGTATAAACTGTCGGGCCTCCTATTGATAGACTTGTTGATTTTTGCCGAACCGACGCTGCCACACGCCCGTCCGGGCTGTGCGCATAAATCTTTCACGCGCCATGCAGGTGGGTGTGTGGTTTTGTGGTTGCTCCGGTATAAGATACGCAAGAATATATCATTTTTATTTTTATTTTTTCGAGCGAGAAAACTCTTGATCGATATGATTTCTGTAGACAATCGTTAGATCGTTCATGAGGTGGACAGAATGGCACACTTGTGACGGTGTTGTTTCTTCGTTTCGATGGAGAATGTTTTAGTTATCTGCAAATAACATAGTTAAACAATACTACGCTTTTGGAAAACGTGTTCTACTTACACACATACAATATATGACCCAAAGGATTGACTATCTAATCCAACATTTATTGGAAAAGTATTGTATTTGTTTACAACTCCTGGGATTTCCACCAATAAACTTTGCTATCCTGCTTTATGCATCGCGGAAAACTACTTACGTATCAAGTAAATTCTGTTTAAGAATGAGAATGTATGAGTTTGATGAAATCTCATGAATCTTGTGTTTTTAATCCTGATGACCCTGGTCGTAAGTGATAGCTTTTTGATGAGTTTTTCAAGATGATCAACAACGAACAGCTTAGTTCTAAATTGATCCCGACTTGACCTTACTAACCTATTTTGACAGGTATAAAGTTTGTAGGATCGATAATGCAGGATCAGCTTTGTATTGTTATTATAAATATAGACTGACAAATCATCAGACTTAGCTTTATCAAGTCCTATAAAAAATGCAATGAATTTTGATATTTCAACTCTTTCAGAGATCCTGAATACGAATTTCCGGTTGGTTATGTTATACTCGAGCCATTTGCATAATTCAATGAACTCAACTATAATATAACTATATTCAACTATAACTCAATGAAAAAAATCTTATAACGCAATCTTGATGATGATGAATTCTGATGATGAATATCATACGCAAAAAAGAAGCACTAGACAAAGCACCCAGCTTCTCGATATTCGAACAACAACTGCGAGATGTGTTTGTGCAATAGATATACGATAAATTCCTCCAGCAGCCGCGAGGGTTGCGCTATTCACCACTTGAGGACGTTCCTTTTCAACGGTCCTTCAATATACTTTTTGCTAGGCAAACAACATCGTCATCATCGGTGAATGCGTTGTTAGACTCACTTCGTGTAACTTACACTTCAAGCGCAACCGATAACTCGAAACCAAATAACACATCACGCTACCCTATCAATCTTCAAACCCTCCGGTCCTTCTTACGGTTCATTTTCTCTCTGTGCTTTTCATTTTCTTTGCATACGGCCCGACACGTACGATTTCTGCCACGCCATTAGAGTTCCGTACGATCTGCTCGCTCGTTCGTTTCGTTTGTTGCGTTCGCCCGTTCGTAGCGTCCATAAAGTACGTGGAGGGTTATGATAAGGGTAATTAATCTTGTTCGAATGTGAGGAAGCTTGGTTGATTTAACCCGCACGAACGCCGTACCGCGTCGCGTCATTACCGCCACATCGTCTTCCCCATTACATCGGCGCTAATATTGCCGATTCCCTACGGTGGTTGCCGCACGTGAGCGTATGAATGATGACCGACAACGAGTATCTTTAGCACGGGCACGGGCTAAAGTGATGAATGAAGTTGCTACCAACTTAGTCACGGGAAGGGATGCCTGGAAGCCTGGGGGGAACAGACCTTCCCACTTGCTGCAGCCCGGCCATCAAAGGGAAGGGATTCGGTTCCCGACGGGGATTATCTACCAGCCGGCACGAATGGAAGGTCAAGTTGCAGCTGGGCCAAGGGACGGCGCCGCAGGTGGGTGGGACGGTTTAATAAAATCGCGAGAACGAGGAAATCACTCCCTCTTCCATAAAGACCCACGCTGAACTGGGTGTAGTTATTTATTCCAGTCAGTGAACCAGCGCGCACGTCGTTTCTTCTCAAGTTGTACTTCGAACATACAAATAGGTTTCAAAGCTCCCGGGGGGTGCTCGTGCAGACTCCCACGCTTACACTCTGTACACTCGAAATAAAAGCAAAGTATGTCGGTTCGTGTTCGCAAAAATCCCTTTCACCCGTACCATTCTTTGCTACACTCTCGACGGTGTCTATACACACACTTTTCGACCGAAGAATTTCTGGTGCACAAGGACCTGTAGAGTCATTTCACATTCGTGCACAATCATTACGCTGAATTCCAGCTGGTAGTTCGGCTCGACAAACGAGATGACATCTTCGAACCACCTACTGCCGTAGCCTAAGCACTGGCAGTGCGGTAACAGTGACGCTCGGGGCGTTGGTAAATAGGACGCGCTGGGTAAATATGACGCAGTTCATAGGAACTACTGGGCGTCTCCATTACCGTTGCAATGTTTGAAGTACGTGCAATGAACACTTGGTTCCATAGTATCTCCCTTGGACGGAGGCCAGATATGAATACAACTTGTTTTGCTACTGAAGATTGGGAGATATGATTGTTTGTGTGTGTGTTTTTTTTCCTCACATATCACATATCACATATATTCGCATTCTGGGGAACTATTTGTGTTCGGAAATGTTATTGAGAATTTAAAGAAGTTTCCATGAATTATTCACAAATCTAAGCTACACCTCTTTGCAATCAAATGGATCGATGCGCAGTTCGATGCAAAGTTCGATCGATTCAATATGTTTCAAAAACTTACTCAGAAACATATTAAAAATCAAATAGCGAAAGGAAAGCAATTATATCTATATTCATAAAGCAATTAAGCTTATTGTTTATACTTAAGCGTTCAATTCGTCATCAACCAGTCAAATCGAGCAGTGTAACCCATGACATTTTCACCGGCCATATTTGTGTTAGTGTTTGTGTGGTTATCCGACGCGCGGGAACCATCATGTTTCTGTGTCGGCCATCGTGGCAGACGGACGCGTTTTTTTTTGTAAGCTCCAACAGCAAAATGAACCTTCTAAAGGTTAAATCGAACAACTTTTGTGGTCCTAATTTCATACTTGCGCGATCACTTATAATATTTTTCTCATCTTACGTAACATGTCAATCATGCATGTAAATTGTCTTGATGTTACAGTTATACATTTGAAAATGTTACTAAAAAAATATTCAAAACTGAGTAGGCTATGTTTCAAATTATTGAATAGTAAAGATGCATAGTTCTTTTTGTACTCAAATCCCGAAAGTTTCCCAGTATAACACTTTTCCATTTCTTTTGCATGGTTTTCGAACTTGGTTCAGCAACCGATTTGACATTATTTGTCATAATTTGCCGAAATAATACCGGACTTTCTAAGAAAAATGTGTTATTAATGACTAGTTGTCATTTCCACCAGTGCCACTCTGATGTCATATATAAAGTGAGCTGAAAGGGGTTACAATTGCTCTGCTTTGCCCAACGATTGTGCAAGAATCTCGAACCTCGTCTCTAGCTGACAGTAGATTGGTTTTCTCGCTGTCTTTGAATGTATTCATACTGTATCCACCTCCTGCTTGCCACCATTTTCCCAGTTGGTAAGGGACACATTTTTCCCTCGCCATTCGGGGAAGGGACACCGTGGACACCTAATCTGCATTTAACTTGCTCGACTTTATTGCATTGACACGGGATGTTGAAACTTTTCCACGGCTGGCTGGGCGCCTCCATGGAGATCATGCAAATTGAAAGCGATGTCTCATCTTACCGGCGTTGGGCACAGGCAAACCGAACAAAAAAGAAAACAAGAAGACCGAGCACCGAAGCTGCAGAGGTAGCAGAGCGATAATATTCGCCCGGTCGAAGTCCCCGGGCGAATGTTTTAGAAAATGAACACCTAGCGGGGGACAGGTTCGCGAGCGTTGCGCCAAATGGAGGATGGAGTACGCTTTTCAATCTACCCCAAAGTCACCGGAGGGAAAACAATAATCAAGAAAAATGATTGATCTCCGAGCGAGCTCTAGCGGCGAACCGGAGGGGATAGCATGACGCACCGTTCGTTCGCTCGACTAATGCGCCACAAAGTAAAACCACCTTCGCCCTCAATACTCTCGAGCACAAACAGCTGTCTTAATTCCTTGTTATTTATTTATCATGATAGATTAAAGGGCATTTTTCCTATTTATTGCGTGGCAGTAAAAAATACTCACTAAATTCTCTTGACTTTTTAACAAATCTATGGTCATGTTACAACTATTTTTCATCCGACCGAACCCATATCAAAATAAACTGAGCTGGAAACAGATTCTTCAGTGAGGATGTAGTAACATAACTATCATAATATATCGTCACATGCTCAGCATGCACATCGAAACTTAAAAAAAACATCAACCATAAGCAAACAGTTCATTTAACAAATGGGCCCGGTATATTTCACCAAATGTATTCTTGACAGGAGAGAAATGCGAATGAAATACGGCCTCGCACGCACGCGAAACGATGCCTCGAGGGCAAATTTGTGGCAAGCGCGAAGCAAATAGATACATTTCACTACCCAGCTATTTACGTACAAAATATTACCCACCGTGTTTCACGCGGTCGCACTAGTTTTGACTAACGACCGTTTGCGTTCTCGCCCCGTTCTCCAACGCAGTGGTTGCCGCGAACCAGAGCATGCGATCGACGACCAACTTGCTGATCATCAACCTGGCTGCCGCGGATCTGATGTTCGTGGTGTTCTGCGTGCCTTTCACCGCCGTCGACTACGTGCTGCCGGAGTGGCCCTTCGGCGACTATTGGTGCAAATTTGTACGTGACGTACGAACAGAATGGTGTTTTGCTATGAGCCAGCGCTAAAGTTCGACTTCATTTTCTCGACTCCACAGGTCCAGTACATGATCGTCGTCACGGCACATGCCAGCGCGTACACGCTCGTACTGATGTCGCTGGATCGCTTCCTGGCCGTGGTGCATCCCATCACCAGCATGTCGATCCGCACCGAACGAAACGCCTCGATGTGAGTATTCGCCCACGTGCGCGTGGGATATGGTGGGGTTGAAGTGGATTCCTGAGTGTGCTCGTGGCACGGAAGCTCTCCCGAAACGAGCCGCACATCAAGCCGGGCAGACACCGGGGAGATGAGAAAATTGATTCCTGTCTCTCTCTCTGTCTCGTCCTCCGCACGCGACACAACTTCCACCATCACGTTTGCATGTTGCAACAAAACCGAATGGAGCGCTAGTCACGACAGGTCGCAACTACTCCGGCAAGCTGTGCGCTTTGACACTCCAACTAATCATTTGATGACAATCCGTTTCAATTCGTCCCATCGTTCGTCCGCCACTTCACGCCTCACTCAACCGTTTTTTTTTCTTTTCTTTTCTTTTCCGCTCCGTCTCGCTCACTCGCAGCGCTATCTGCCTGACGTGGTTTGTCATCCTGACGACGGCCATTCCGGTGGCCGTCTCGCATGGCGTGCTCTTCTACCCACGGCAGGGCGGTCACTATACGGCTTGCCTGTTCCTTCACAACAAGGGCTACAGCTTAGTAGCCTTTCACGTAAGTAGTTTCTCGTTTCTCCGCACTCAAGCATTCTTCACTCACTTCGATCATCGTTGTCTGGTTGATGAGCTGGCAAATAGGGGGAACAAGTCATTTCTCGTTGCTCGGAGCCAAACGGCCACGTAACGATGCCGGCGGTATCTTTTCATCTGAGCGGCATATTTAACTGATTCATTATGCTTGTCACTCATTTTGTTAATTCGAACCAATCAATTAATTGTATAGACCATTCAGAACATTCAGCGACACGTTTGTGTGAGATTGCGTTTCAGCTTACTGTTGCAAACAACACGTCTTAATTGAGGGTTTTTTCTTGAATCTGTCACAGTGCCTAAATGTTTAGCTATTAGGCAATTTAGTTGTGAATGTCTTGAACATTAAATCACCTAACTGAGCTGAACAGACCAGCCCGTCTGCACTAAGTGTCGTTAATTGAAGTAGAATTCGGAGAGCTTTTTGTTACTCTTGCTTTCGATTGTTAATCTTTGTTTTGTTGCTTTTGTCGCTTTACCTAAACATATGATAAAAACTTCATATGGGATTTGTATCATACATACAGCGTCAATTTAATCGAAATTAAGCTGCAAAAGCAACCAAGTGCACGAGCGCTGTTGCCTATCAAGTAAATAATCCGATTGAAATTACAGTAAATTCTATTCAAAATAGTGATTTTATTTTAATATGTTTTTTATAATTTCGTGTGGTACATTAGTATAACCAATATTGAAGTTTTGAAAGTATTGGCAAGGCCACAAAACCTAATTCTATTAAACAACAACAACAAAAATCAACGAATAAATTGAATTTCAGCTATCTCAAATTGCATTCCTATCTCGCCAAATATGAAATGGTCTTTTCATTTAGTCCATTGCTGTGCATCCTTAATTTTGTTTTTATTTGTATTTTTTATGAATTCAAAAATATTATTTGAAATATCAGCAGCTAGCTAGCCGTCTATTTTCGTTTTACAATCCGTTTAGTTTGTGACTCTAGTTCTTTCCCTCAGTCTGTCATCTCTAGCGAACAATCGTAAATTCAAAAACTTTGAAAAAAATATAAGAGTCCATATTCTATGTATATAAGAGTCGTATTCCAGTATATACGGGCAGTGATACAAAACCTAAAAGAATAGTATATAGTTGAAATAGCTTCATGTACCATCTTGTCTTATTGATGGATTAACTAAAGTTAAGAGCAAATTTGATGAAAATATCAATCTTAAACTTTCAGACTCTGAGCCAGAACTTCGATACCATACTTGTGTAAAAACCATTTCGATAAAACCTACTTCTATTGCAGATTACAAACAATACGTGCAAAGTTTATGCGAGAAAAGTTCCTGTAAAACACTTTAACGTTTCTAGTGGTTACTTCTTCCGATACTCACCTGCAGAGCCTGAAAGTGGAAATTATGCTTCCAATTTATTTCAATGCCACGATTTTCCCCACAATTTTCGTACTGTCTCGCTACTTCGCTTCCTGCCGGCGCTGCGTTGCGACCGGTTGCCAGGATATTACGGTCGAAAAAAAAAATGCTTGGTTTCACTAGATCAGAGCCGCGCTGCTCACCATAGCCATTTAATGAACAAATAGTATCAGTAATAATGCGCCAGCACTGAGCGTATCTCGCCAGCACTGAACGGTAGTAGCATATTTCCTGCTTTGGTCAAGCACCGAAGCGAATGGGAAAGCGAGCCGCAAAATATTCATAAAACCGTACTTCCATTCAACCGTCCGCAATATCCGTCTTAGACGCGGGAGCGGAAGGGAGGGTGGGACGACCGAAACAGAGAAAAAAGCTCGAAATTCCCGGCACAACATTGCGAACATTGCTTTCGGCCAGCAACGTTGCTCGTGCAGCCCATTCGCTACATGCGGCCCTGGCGCAAGCGTGATCCGGCATGAAATCGTCCTTCAGGGATGCAGCAGGCCTCCCCTGACTAGGTCGACGAATAAATACACCTCTGAGGGAATGAGAAAATAAACAATCCTCCTACGGAGCGAACTGCCCCGGGGCGAACGGCTGGTGCACATCGGTCTATCTGTGGAGCGGGGCCCGGGGTAGTTCACGGAATGCATCCTCGCCCCGGCACCGTCGGCTCGCCTCCGCTTCTCTCGTGCGGCTAAACAAATGTTACACGTAAACAAATACACACGGAGCAAATATAGAACACACACCATGCATCGTCCGCACGTAAAGTGCCTCTTTCTCAACACGCTGCAACAAGATAAACACGTACTGCAGCAGCGTCATGCTCCTTTCTCTGGCCGCCCTGGAGCGAAAGTGGCCGCAAAAATAGTATCGATGCAAGGGCACGACCAACATTGCGCGGGGAAGAAGACATTTAGAACCACACTGAGACATTAGCCGATCCGTCTGGTTGAGCTTCAACCCGAAACGGACGTTAAGCTGCGGGGATAGGTTTAGTTACATCGCACGCAACATAATCTGCAGAACGTACTAGACCCAAGTGGTGAGGTGAGTGGTCTCTGTTACGCTCGCAGTACTCGGCGCTACATGTTGCATGTCGAATCTCATCGCTGGGACGGAAAGTTGTTCACGGCGGAAACATTACGCTCAACGCTCGTTTATCTTCGTTGACGTTGGAGGAATGAAGCTAGATGTATCGGTAACGGTCAATCTTTCTTACATTTGTGGGAGCCTCGAGAAAATAGGTCACACAACGAGAATATCATCGACACAGTGACGGTGTTTGCTGTGCTTGTAACTTGTAGAAAACATTTTCGGTGGTTTGGTTTGTAATTGCTCAAGTTTTCAGCGCATTGGTTAGTTGTTTGCGCGATAAATCCTTTTGCGAGCGATAAATACGCCATTTACCAGTTGCCAGTTAAGCTGCGTATCTACAAAAGTACAACTTCCTGGTCTTCAGCTAAACAGCTCAAGCTCATATTTTAATTATTTATTTATTTATATAACATATTTTAATTATCGAACAATCATCTTCACTTGCTAGTATGTATGTATAGTAACTGTAGCACGTGAATGCAGTAACAATTGCTATATTTTTAAATATATCTCTCGTTTACTAACCTAAAAATGAATAGCTTTCTCAACAAGGGAAAAGCAAGCCAACATTTATAATAAGTTTTAAAAAATCCACTTACTTTATTGAATTCCATTTTGCGTTTAAAACATCAAAATTCAACAGTTTTAGCTGCAATAGACGAAGCCTCTGTTTTGACAGTAGAATCGTTAGCAAATTTCGCGTAAAGCCCGTTTACATGAAGCGCAACTCCAAGCGCGAATCCAGGCGCATCTGCTAAATAACGTCGAGTTAGCATCGCTTCGTGTAGACACGATAATTTGCAAGGTAGTTGCGCTTCAGATAGAGCAGACTGCATTTCCTTATTTTTGGTGCATTTTTATCACTAAACTCACCAAAAGAATACACTACACTGACTAACATACAATATCCTTGCTACAAGCATCTATATTTGTTGACAAACTAACCTAAAATGTTTGTGTATATCGAGTTGCGCTTGAGTTGCGCTTGAGTTTCTCAAGCGCCCGAACCCGAACCCGAAAACGGTTTTGACAGATAAATGAACAACTTACTGCACTGACAGCCCTCGCGCTTGAGGAGTTGCGGGCTTTTAAAAAATCATGTCAAATAAATATAGTTGTTTGTTTTTTCGAATCATACTACTGAAGATTAATTTATGCACACAGTTGCTTACAATGGTCGACCAATTCTTATCGCAGCTCCAATATTGAAGTGACTGAATACTAAAAATTTGAGCCAAAAAAATGATTATATTAGTTAAGAAGTGACCGCGATACTTAAACCCCATCGCGCTAAAGTTATTTATACATATATAAGTTCCACATAAGTACACAAAATTACAAACATCGATTGACTTTCACTGGCATTTGTTAGTATGTGGTTACAATATTTACCGGCATTTGCTGTGTTCTGGTCATTTCCCTCTCTTTGTCTCATAGTTTCCAATCGCACCCAGAACAATGCTCCACAATGCAACAAAGAACCTGTTCTGGTGGCCCTCTTCATAGTCTTACTAGGTCAGTAGACGATTTCGTTTCAGTACCTGGCATCATGGAAACTCTTTGATCTATTGTCAGTCAATCATTTTTTGAAATATGAGTCACAGCAGGGATCCGATGACAAGAGTTGTAGTGTATGTTCAAAGTTCAGTTGGGTAAACAAAACCTGAACTAATGCCTCTGCCTGCAATGTGTATCCTGCCCTAGGTGTCAGAATATAAAAAGCCAAACGACTTAATCTGATGATTACGAGAGATGTACCTTTCCTTGAAGCCAAGAATAAACATCTGAAGTGCTCTTTTATCTCGCAATCTACGACATTTTTTCATCTAATCAGAAATAACCACTCTTTCGAATGTACAACATACTTTGCATGCCAAGCGTGGCCATCAAACGTCAAGCGCTCCATGCTGTTTTTGATAAATAGCACATCAATCAATCTGTAATGATGAATTTTGTGAGCTATTTTATGTACAATGAAAACGATTTCAAATCCCACGCACCGTGTTCGACAACAACAACGGCACGCGATGTTTCAAACGAGTACGGTGTCGTTCTGCACGTTACATGTTCAATTATTGTATCTGTCATTATCGGACGGTCGTATCTGTCATTATCGTAACTGCTGCGTTGTTTACAGCATTCAGCTGATCTTTGGCCCGATGCTTGTTTCTTGCGCCACCGAAAGCTACCCGTCTTTCTGCCGACTTTCGTTAGGTTTTCAATAATGCTACCGAGCCATAGTTGTACACGAATGATGGTCGTCCTCGGGGTTATTCTTTGATCTACAAATACCGAGCGCTGTCGCAAATGTAGCGCACACATGACAGCTACCGGGCACGGATATCCGTTACACTGTTTGATCGTATCTTAGTTTTATTTATTTTTTTCCTCCCTCCCCCTTGCAAGACCCACAAACCGGCTAGGAAACGTGAGCGAAAGATATAATCCAGCACGTTCTCCATTCATGCGCATATGTGCGCTCCGTGTGCTTTTTCCATGGCCCCACCCCCCACCGTGAAATCGATAACGATTGAAGTCTTCTTACGGACTGAAGTAATATTTATTGAAAACAAACTTGCGCCCGGCGGAGTGTACCGCACGCGTATGCTCGAACGTGTATTTTCACGTCTGGTTTGTTTGTGTGCGATACATACTTCAGTGGCTCGCTTTCATTATTCCCTCGCCCCCGGTTTAGCGCGGTGCGTACCGATGATTAATTTCCTGATGCAAAGGAGGCGCATGGCGCGAGTCGTCACTCGTTCTGCGCTACGATTTCTCATTAAATCCCGAGCAAATTGCAGTTCGGGTAGCCTCCTCGGCGTGGGCTTACCTTTTCTCGAACCCATTAAACGAAATTGGATCGAACCTCTCGAGCGAGCTCATCTGGCCCATCCGTTGCCATAGCGACAACGGAAATGGAGCTGACCGAAAACGGAAACGCGTCGGCCCAGGAACCCGGGGTACTAAACGGCATCCGTGCAGAGGGCGCACACCAGGCCTGCGTGAAGATACAAGCGTCGTTAACACACTTCGGTGCATTTTCGATTGATTGAACTGTCCTTCGATTTTATGGGAAAATGGTCCCCAAAAATCCCACCGTAACTCGGGCTTTCAATTCAACAGCGGATAGGCCTCCGCTGCAAGTGTCCTTCGGTCTTTGGCTGTTGCGAAGAACGACGGCTAAAGCGAGTTACTGTTTTTTTTCTTCTTTTTTGAGTGGATTGACGCACGAATCGCACGAATGTTCTACACAAAATTGCCAAAAAAGGACGAGGCTAGTGTAATGGACAAACACTTTTTGCTTTAATCTATTTACGTATCCATCCCTGCTTCTCGCCTCCCTTTCTCTCTCCACAAAATGAACACTCATGCTCAGCATGCAACGAGTCATAATTTTATATTTCAAATTATTCCCGAACCATCGCCAAGACAGACTGTGGAGAATAATTCCTCAGAAAAGCAATTTGCGTCACCGATTCAGCTGTAATCACCAAATCGAGTTCTGCTCCCGTTCGCTCGGTACTCGAAACAGGTTACGAAAAAAGCACGCACCATAAAATTACTCCTCACAGCACATTACGTCAATTGGTGCGTGAAATTTTGCCCCAATAAAACTTTCATATGCCGCCGGCCGTCGAATATTTCCGCCTGGGGTGTGTGTGTGTACCAAGGACAAAACCCTTGCCGTCGGGAGCCCCTGTGGGACTTGTGGATACGTCTTAGACGCTTTTCTCTTCACTCACGCACGCAGTGCATACGAATGTTTGCTCGAGAAGCCGATAAAAAGCTCCACCGACGATGACGCTGACAAATACAGAATTCGAAAGAATGAAATAAAACACACCCACTCGGTGCGGAACGAAAAGTATTTTTATCACGGCCCGTTGAAACCGAATGTGGTTTTAATATCGAGCTTAGCCGCAAGGCAAGAAGAGCCTTCCCGCCCGACCGAACGGGGCTTAGTTTCACGTGTTTGCTGAGCTACCACTTTGTTTCAGGCGAAAAGTTTGCCACAAGACTCCGAAACCGATCCAAACGATCTTGTTTGTTTCGCATTTCGCTCCAACGAAGTGGTGGAGTTTTGTTGGGGGACCGGGTTTCCGAGCCTTGCTGCACCCAAACGGCTCAATCGAACGACGACCGCCTGCGAAGAATCGTCAAAATGTGCAATGAGTTGTAAATTTATTCACTCTCACAATTGAACAGTTCCTTCTCGTGCCTGTGCCGGCGAATCTCGGCGTGTACACGCGAGAAAGAAAGTCCGCACCGGTCGCTTTCGAGGCTTCACCCACTTTGCCTCGCTCTGTATTCGTATTCCGTTCGTAAGGAGGCCAATGACGCTGCCGTGCATGTCAACACGAGAAAGACGAGAAAAAAATCCGATTGAAATGATTTGAAAAGTGGAGAATAACACAGCACTTGCCGTTATGGCTTTGCAGGGGCCATTGCACGATAGAACTGTGCATCATAATTTATTGGCTTGGTAGGTTAGAAAATGCACAGAAATAAGTGTCTTCAGGCATTTTTCTATTGCAATTATGGATGAAGAGAAGAAGGTTATTAAATTAATCATTCGTATTCACTTCGAATTATTCTATTCTTGAAAAAATACAAAAAAGCACCCTGCTATGGAATGAATTCCTTTCAAGACGTTCTCTAACAAATGATTGAAATTTCATTTTAAAACACCCCAAATATGTTTCGCAATTTGGAAAATTGTTGTTTTTTGAATGACTTACGTGCTGCTGCCTACCTGCCAGTCACCTATACCATAACCGTTTGCGCTAGTCTCGGCTTTACTATCAGCTGTAGTACAGAACAATTTTCAGCTTACGATGAGAAATTTTCCCATTTAGTATGTAACTTGATTTACAACAATATTCTATTAATAATATGACAATCAGCCTCGAGTAATCTATCAAAACACATCTATCAACTACTCATTAGTTTATAAAATTACTAACTATCACGTAGTTATTCACTGAAATCATTTATAAAATTACCAATAATTTATCCTAATCAGGATAATTTAACCAATGTTTCTGTAATAACCATCTTCGGGGATATATTAAAAAAACTAGCTTATCGTGATTAGGTAGTTGATTTTTGTGAGTAATTCAATTTCACTACAGATCCTATACAATTTGTGCCTCGTAACAACGAAGATGAAGTATTCAACTTAATAACTTTAAATAGGGTAAGTTTACCAGTTTTCGGCCAGGCAAACAAAACCCTCAAATATTACTTCAAAATGCAATAAATAAAGTATTACACCGTATGTTTTGAAAAGATAATAATGACCTAAGATACATACGTTCCAAGTATTGTAGCAAATACATCGATAATTTACAAAACATATAAATATTTGTGCAAATTTCGTTAAATTCGGTCGGTAGCGAGAAATAAGAAACCAAAGCTAGAAAAATTGTCAAGTGGCATTTTTCTAAAAGATTGTACTGTTATTTATTTATTTAATAACAGTTTTTGCATTTAAAAGGTGGCCGTACATGAACTGATACATGGCAAATCTTCTACGGAAGTGACGTTTTAATCCATCACAGTAGGCCGTGGTGGTCGAAATGGCGATATTAAATTAAAAAATTGATAACTTTAAATCAGTTTTTGCTGCAAGCCAAGGATGCAAATCTGCTTAACACCAAATTCTATGCCGGCCGAGAACTGGAACACTGGCCGAAAAACTGGAACAAAAACAGTGTTTGCATTTGCATAGTTTTTTCGTTAAATGCTCAATTATAGCCCAAAAAGTGTATAGAAATCAGAACTACGATAGTTTTCCTAACAAAAATCACCAATTTCATAATTTATAACCTTATAGTTTTACTTTATCGCATGTTTTTTGTGAAACTACTGCACAAAGTGGCCAAAAACTGGAACACTTACCCAAGATAGTTACAGTATTTGTGCCACCATCGATCTTTTGCAATACTGAGGGTGATCAAGAAAGTACGTTAGAAGTTCCTACCGAGTGTGGCTTACAATAACAGCTCTAGAATATTAGTACCCGTTTGATTGTCGTCTTCGACACAAGTGCTATATAGAAAACAGTTTCGTGCAGGGAGGAAGCAAAACTAGAGTGGCTTTCCTCTTCGTCAAGTTACATCCCGGCTCCTAGAAGGAATCCTGCCGGGATGTGTAATTTGATCACAGCGCATAATGTCTGCGAGCAGATCAGTTGGTCAAGAAGCCCCGCTGCCGCGAGTCCCTAATTTATAGGTCTATGTGAAGAAAGGAGTCATACAATACCATAGAACCTAATGAAGATGACACCCCAACTATGTGTTAAAAACGAAATGAAAGTATGCGAATATGTTATGAAACTGGTGTTAACACTTACAGGGTAACTGAAAAGTAGTGATGACTTGTTGCAAAAAAAAAACGACAATCAATCAGATAATCAGTTTAAATAATTTAACTAATTTAATAACTAATTTAAATAATTTAATTTATATTGCTCGTCAACTTTCCGTGTGGCTTGTGAAATACGGACTTCCAGCACTCTTTAAGCCATTGTGACGATAGGTTACCGACTTTTAATAACATTTCTTGTTTGTGCATTACTGGAAGGTATAGCAGTGGGAATTGATGCAACAATTTCATTCATATCAACTTATGTGAGAAAAAATTCTTCCGTAAAGATATTAAAGCATTCAATTTGAAGCTGTTCCCTGAAGCGCGTGGGGCACTTCAAGTGTTCCCTCAACCACACCTTCAATTTTCAATAACTAAAAAAGCTTTTAATCTTTTTCCTTAAACAAAACTTATCAAATAAATAGCCCCATAAAGAAACCTTTATGCTTAATGCACTTTCCGATCCAAACTCGAGCAGAATCCTTGTAATAAGACGATGGAAAAATGCCTTTAAGCACACCATCGTCCGTAAAATCTAGCCGTCCACATTGTAGCACAAAAAAGAAACAATGGTTCGTAAATCACCGCACCAAGCTTTACGACCCACGGCGGCGGCCGCTGACCAATCGTTCATATTTAAGCTCGCTTTTTACATACCCAGCAAAGGGTTCCACGCAAATCCGCTTTCCGCTCACCTTCAGGGTGCAGCTCGCTCGGTTCGTCTCGCTTTTCACTCCAGCGGATTTAATGCGAATTTTATGTCGCTAGCTTCCGGCCCTGTCCGGCCGGGCCCCCGGCCGCCAAATCCCCGGCTCCCAGCGTGGGAAAAGCCTGCGACCGGAAGCGGCTTTACCTGGTACGAGCCAAAAATCGCCGGAAGGCCAGACATTTCCCGGGCACAAAGATCAAATGAATCGTCCGTTTCGGGGCGTTATCAGCGCCCGACCATTCGGCGAGGCGCAAAAGGCGAAACAATTTGATTATATTTCATTTCAATGCGAGCCCCAGTGTGTGAGAAGCACTCTCGGGCGTCCGAACGCAACGACGGGTACGATTTATGCCTTCCGTATCGATGAAACTATTATTATATTAAACGGTTATAGGCGAGAAAGTAGAACAAATGTTGGCCCATTTCAGTCGACCTTAATAAAGATTGGAAATTAAATTTGAGTTTGGTCAATGTAGCGGTTCCATACTTTCCGCGATGAAAATTGGCCATTTATGCCTCTGTGTGTGTGCGTGTGTGTATCACTCAGATCAAGTTGTGCGTTCGTTGCATCAACAACGGTTCAATCAACCTACAAAGCGTCTTACCACGGGCGGACGTTCACCAAACTGCCATTTCGCTCAAGTGCTCTGGTGCGACATTAGCCGGGGCAACGAAATCCCTCTTAAAGTGGGGTTCCGGTCCCAGCCGAAGGTTTCCATTTTCGAGCACGGCGAAGCATTCCACCATAAAATCCTAACGGACGGACATTTCAAGAATGGGTGGAAATTTCGGACCAGCTTAGCTCGGCGGTCCCGCTGTTCCCGCAGTGAACCAAGTGCTCTCTAGAGGCCTCACCCGGCGAGAAACGTCTTGAGCGTATCTCCGGCGAGAAACGGCACCGGAGACGACAATCGCAGTATCATTCTGGGAAGGATTAGCAGCAGGCGAAATGTGCCGACCCATATTTCATGCGACCCACCCGACCGCTCACTCCCGATCGGAGCGGCAGATACCGCGAAAACGGGCGATATTGAAAACGAATCCGCTTTCGGCCACTGAAACCGCGACCGAAACGGTTCGGTGCCCGGACAGTGGCGTAGGACGCGATTGCATCGGGGACAAATAAAATTAGCTGACCGCACGGCACACGATTCGCCCGGCGGTGTTCGTGACAGAGCACATTGCAGTGCTCTCTAGCGCGAGAGCGCAGACAAACCATCCAGCAGAGTGGAAGTCTTTTGTTGGCAGTCCTTCATCAGAACCAGCCATGCACTTGTTGCGTTCTTTCGCGTATCTTCAGCTGTGCCCAACGTTGATTAACCTCCAAAGAATCCCACCGCGGTTTTTCGAATGGCGGAATGTTTGGACCAGAACTTAACCGCGGATGCGTACCGAGAGCTTCTGGTGGGACATGGCCAAAATGCTTGATCCATCTGCTGGGTGGCAAAGTTTGCCGTTTGCCGCGATGTGCATCCGATTAGCTGGCACGCCAACTGAGCGACACGAACTGGTGACGCCACCTGGTGACAGCCAGGAATGGGAAAGTTCTGAAAAGCTTCCCTGTTTAATTAAACGAGTGCATCCCATTGTGTGCAGTGGCATCGTGCACACGCCATCATTTACTTCTTGCTCTGGTGTTTTGCGTTTGCTTTTTTTTTTGTGGATCGTTGGTTACGGTTGGACCAACTAGTGATTACGGGCACGGGGTCTGACAACTGACAGCGAGGAAATGCTCGGAAATGAGTCTGGTGCTGAGCGTGGAAATTAAAAGCACCCACACGCCGCGCGCTCCGCGAGAAGGTTGCATAGCCACAGAAAACCACAGCTTCATTAAGCCCGTTCGAGTTCGAGATGGTTTGGGAACCGGGTCAGAATATGGCCACCGCAGCGGACCACCGCCCCGAGACAGTCAGTGCACAATTTTAATCCATTTATCGATGCGCGTTTCCGGAGGCGCGCGTGAACTTCACGAACCCGACCCCGTGGGTTGGGTTGGGTGGTTGTGGTGGGATGGGCGAGAGAAACGAACTTATGACGACGGTTCTTGACTGTACTTTCCGTTCCAGGAATGGCTACCCGCCACCGTGCTGAAGGTTACGTGCGGGTGAACGGTGTCCTCACTTCGCCCCAAAATGGTTTCCAAACCAGTCTGTCAGTTGTCAGATCGTGCTTCAGTATGAAGTTTACTATTAAGGAACAATCAGCTGGCCACTCCCTGTCCCACGCTTCCCGTGATTCTCTTGTTGACACACACACACACAGATACACACCGCAAGTGGCCACTCAAAAGTTTCGCCCATTCCCTTTCTCCACTGTTAGTTTGTGTATGTGTGTGGTTCAAAAGAAAAGCATTCGGCGAATCAAAAGTTTTGAAGCTGAATGTAGAAGCGTGGCCGATGGGGCAATGTCTGGAGAATTAAAAAACACACACACACGCACAGGCACACGCACAGTTGTGGGATTTGACTGACATGTCTCGGGCGATACGATATTAATTGCTTCAGCTCGGTCCTTGCCGGTGAAAACTTTCCCACTCGCGGTCTGTTTTCTTCCTTTTTTTTCGCGTTTCACGTGCTCCTCGTCCTCGGTACGGTGGTGAGCTGGTTCAGAATGTTCACGCAGTCGCTTCCGAAAAACTTTCCCTGCTAAACCGTGCTTGTGCAGTGCACACAAATCTTTGCCGCATGTCGTGCTCCTGCTCCTGTTTGCCGTCGCGTGCTCCGACCGTTCGCACCGGATTGTTTTACGTGTCATTGCGACCGATGTTTTAAGCAAATCCCGGGAGAATAGTTGGCGGACGAAGGGGATTCGCGAAGAGAGAGTGAGAGAGAGAGAGAAACCAGAACCCACCGGACATCGCGCCGCGTTGCGCTCCGGGTGGGTTTGGGTGCAACGGTTTGTCCAATGTCAGAGGAAAAGTTCGGCTTCGAAACTTTATTTTTCAAACAACCCTCTGGGAAGGCTGGGGGGGGGGGGGAGGTTGCCCTGAAACTTTCGCCAACCGGATGGTGGACGGTCGATGATTAGCTCCCGGTACCTTCCCGGGAGCAACTTTCGTGCTTTCATCACGCATTCCAAAGTGTCAAATTATCTTCTAGCCGGAGATTGTGTGTGACGACGTGCCGGACCGCGCTCGGGAGGAATTGTGTCGAAACGGGGAGGACGGGAGGGGGCGGCGGGGGGGGGGAGCTCGTCAGTGGCAGCTCGTGCCATGTTGCGGCCGGATTGTTATCTTTCGTTGTGTTTTATTCCGTTCATTTCATTTCAACTTAACTCCTTCGCCACCGATCGGTCTCATTTAGCGAGTTAAAGGTTTTTCCACGAAATTAGTCTCATTTCGGCAGCGATTTCGGTTCGGGGTCCAGAAATATAACATCCTTTAAATGAACTTTTGCTAATTGACGACGGAGGCAACGGGGCAGTTTTTACTGGGAAAAGATATACTCCGGAGCCGGTTCTTGAATAATGCTGGCACGGTGAGTTCGTGGTTCTTTTGTGATTGACACTGGGCCCGGTTCTATCTGTCGGTCTATAAATATCGCCGCATTTAATTTAGTTTGCGATTTGCTTGCCCGATTCACTCGAGCAGAAGCCCCATCTGACTGGATTGGCTTTTTATTAGGATTCGATGTGTATTTATAGTAGAAGCTTTCAAATAAGCATCGATATTCCAAGAACGTAATGTTCCGTGCGCTAGCGTCCAGACCTGGAGTGACTAATCGTTTTGTGGGTAATTCCTTAAACAACATTGTCCCATAATGTCTGTTTCAGACGGTGATGGATTGTTCATTTATTATTGTTTTCTATCCCAACATGCAAAATCGTTGAAAATTAAAAATCGTAACAACTCTTTAAAATATTTATACCAGCAGCAAGCCTTACTTCGAGACCTCGAAGGAAATTAGGAATAGAGTGTTTTGTTAACACAATTTTAAAATTTTATTTTCACGTCATTATTGGAAGTAACCAAATTTACTCTTTTTTTGCTGTATTCCCATAAACATAAACTAGCGCTAAGATTATCAGCAAAACAGCTTTTTCGAGATAAATTTAAATCGAGCCAGCTTTTATTTACATATTTATCAGTAATATAACGCAAGGTTGGGCTTCCTATTGTCATTGCCCAGATGTACTGGAAAACATTTCTATTCTCGGGGTATTTATTCCCTGTCTATTGTGCGTAGGTGGTTGATGGTGTTTAATTCTGGTTTGATCAAGATTGATGATGGAGTTGTTGCTGTGTTTTGGATTCGCTATCACTTTTGTTCTGATCGGATGATGATTGGTACAGTTCACCGGTACAGTTTAAATGTACTGTTAAATGTACGAACCATTCAAAACAGCTTTAAAATAACTCATAGTCTCTAAAATTTAAATATTTAATATTCAACTATTGTTTGAGATATGAACTGCTTTTTTATAATTATTGAACAGCACGAACTGCTAGAAAGATTAAGAATAACTTAGGATGAATTTAATTGAATGAACCAATGAATTATAAATGAACATGTATTGTAATAGCAACAGACAGTAAAAAAGAGTCGCAAACTTGAATATCTACAACAATTTTTCTGCCAATTCGTAATCGTTTCAATATAATATTTAAAGACTTTAAAACTTCTTGGAAGTACATGCCCGATTATAGCCCGAATAAAATGTTTTGGCGTGGTAAATGGAAATTCACTACGATTATGATTAGCAACATGTCGATAGACCAGAGAAAAGCATCGACAACGAAACAGCCCTTGAAGAAAAACTCCTCTAACATAAATGCAATTTCGATACACAAATTATTATTTTTTTTTAAATTTAGCATATTATACGCACAAATATATTTATTGACATTTACGGAACGTAATAGAAGTGCCAAGGCTAAATGCTAAAAAATACCACAACCATGGAATGCCTTGAGTTACAATCGGAGGATGTTGATTTTTTTCCTTTTGGAATCAATGAAAAAATCCAGATTTTTCATCGAAACCCTGATGTTTTACGTTCACGTGCAATCCAAATGTTAGATTTATAAGTAAATTTGAAGTTAGAATTCCTCAAGTCTAAGTGAACTCGATGTATATAAACAAATTGACTGATAGACTGCCAGAAACTACTCGAGAATAAGATTTAGAATGTACTCGAATTTTGTACTAAAAAATTATGACAATAGAAAAAAACAGTTGCAAACCGACAGGCGATCCGTGCACTCTACTCATTCTTACGCGCTCCCAAATATCACAGAACATTTCGTGAATATATTTCACACCATAATTAATGCAAATCATTAAATGTAACTATATTTGAAAATCCAAAATGCTCTGTTGTATCATTTTAATGCATTAAAGATACGCATTAGTTGTCTACTTTACAACCTAAATATCATTTTAAAGTATAGAACTATTTATAATCGTTTCATTTTAAACTGAGACAGGGCTCATTGATCCGACGAACAACACATCAAACCAGACAAACACGGATCAAATCCAAGTAGTCATATGAAGGTGCTCCGTCAGACAGCATCAGACATGCCAGACAAACAAGACATGTCTGATGGTGATCTTGTAGCTGTTTGTGTGTTTGTGTGTTCGTACGGTTACATTCGTAAAATTTGGATAATTCACCAAACAGTGTCGTGTTTGTCGTGTTTGTCCGACGCTTCATAGAGCCCTGCCTAATTGATCTTCCTATGGAAATATTTCATGGAAATATAGAATGGTTTTCTTTGTTGACTTTTGTCTTTTGTGTTACTTATTTCATTTCAATGTAGTCTCAGATTGTTCTTGAACATGTAACCAACTATGGCTGTATTTAGATAGAATTCGTAAACTTGTGTTCTAGTGATTCACTCTAAATACATTCCTTACGTTTTTCCGTATTACCAAAATTCGTGTTGATTACTATCACTTCTGCATACGTTCTGTTTTCATTACTTTCTCAGTTCTTCTTAATAATTAATCGTGCACTAATATCTTCCTAATAATTAATCGCATTATTCTTTTTGAACGCACGAGTAAAAATCCTGTTAAAATCAAAAAGAAAATCATCGAATAAACAGGGGTATGCAAATTTCCTAAACAAAGCCACCAATTACAGAGCCGTTTAAGGAAATCACTGCCCAGCAATGATCAATGCGCGCCTCGGTCTAATTCTTCTCTCACACTAGGTGAAAAGAGCTAGGATTCCCTGAAAGCTAAAACCATCCATCATGCGTTTTGCTTCTCCGGCGTAGCCAAAAATAAGCTTCCGCTCAACGCAACCAGTCGGTTGCTCATACAATGCAACAACAACATACACATACCCACACTAGAACAATAGCAGGGGGAAAAAAACGGCCAACATTTCATCAAAATTAATCAACGGAATTAATCGCGCCGGGCGCGTCCATACCTTGCATTATTACGCAAACAGCATCCTGTTTGGCCCGATCGTCACGCGCCCCTGGTTGCCACGAAAGGTTAATTGATTCGCCGTACCAGACGCATCCGTCCCTCTTCACCGGAACCACAAACGATCGAGATTCGAGGAATGCTCGGCCCCTCCCGGTGCTTTCACCGGATCATAAAGCAACGAGCCTTATAAAGCACGGCCGGCCTATACCGATCACCGGGCCAGTGCTTTTCGGGGCCGTGCACGGGAGCGTGAAATTGTTCTGTGAAAAGAGCTGGTGCCCAAACACCACCCAACACAATTCTGGAGCCAACTAAAAAAAAAAGAAGGACCAAACCGTGTGTACAGAACTCGTTGCGTTCCCCCATGGGACGGAAGTGGTGCCTCGGCCTTGGAAAGCAATTTTTCCACGCACGCTTATCGGTTTCTATTTTTCAGATAGATACCCTCGCCCGACCGCAGGAAGGATGCGAGCGGTAACCATGTACGTGTGCGTGCATGTACGACCGGCGGCACCCTTTGCGGTTTTGACTTGCCAACTTTATGGCGGTTGGAAGTTTTTCCCCATTCTCGCGCATACGTTTACCACTAACGCAAAACCTTGTTTGCCAAACACGTTTCAACGCGCCCGTGGCGTGGTGTCTACGTGTGTGTATCTGGTAGAACATTCTTATCGGCTCCGTGCTTCGGCTTTCATTCTGCTGTACGCCTTTTTCCAGCCGACTGAGCTGCATTAGCTAATATAGAGGAGGATTGTGTCTCCTTACTCCATCGTTGGATGCGGTTCGGGCGCGGGAGCGGACAAAAGCGGCAAAATGCACCCACATCGCCCAAATGCTCCACAAAGGAGCCCAATGTAATGGTACAGATATGCCACAAAAAATGGAAGCTGAGCCGGCGAACAGCTCCAAACATCGCGTTCTCCCGGATTAGCGCAAATTCCATCCGTCCGTGGAAACGAATTTTACACATTGCTACATCCGGTCCCGCGCGGGTGGGCCCTGCGTCGGGGTGCTTTGTGGGTATAGTGTGGATGGATCGAATTTCCAAACTTCCTAAAAAATGCTCCCATTGAAGGTGATGTTAGAGAGTGTCTGCCTCCACCTTCGCGCCCGTCCGTTTTATCACGTCAATATTCGACGGGTTGGGATGTGTTTCACGGAAACCCGGGATGGGTTTGGTGCTTTCTTCGTCTATTTTCCTCGTTCAGCCAATTCTCGCGTAATCCTTAACGGTCGCGTCAGAGGGCACGATGTGGCGTAATGGACGCCTATGCTGTTGTTAAGTGTTTTCATATCGAATATTGCTCGAAAAGGTTAGAGGGAGGAGACACGGTACGGGAACATTCGTTATCGATTGATCGTCGGATGAGAAGCAGGTCCAGAAAATGTAATGTAACACGCATTCCTTCGGGACACAAGTGCCCGGCTCGATTGCAAGATAAAAAACCCCCCGGAAAAATAACGTTGTATGACCAGGCAATAATTTGTTATTCAATTTCGCAAGCACACAGCACGCCGCCACGTTTTCATTATTGCAAACCGCAATAATTAGAAGCGAGAAAGGAAAACACGATTCATTTTGAAATCCATTTCGAGCTCTCCCACCTACGCGACGAGCCAGGACCTTTCGGGGTCGGCCAACGCGACCACACTCACCGCATGCAGCCTCTTTGGCCACCCACATCCGCTTGCCGGACCGTTGAATGTTTTGCAGCTTTTCTCCCGCCCGGTCGGAAGTGTGAAAAAATCTTCTTCCCGCTCCGCCGCACAGCTTTTGCCCCCCCTTTGGGATCGCTTCAGCGAAGGTACGAAACATAATTGATGCACGATAGCAAAAAAAAGGCAACAAAAGCTCGTCAACAGGACAGCGGTTTCGGAAATGGGGCGGATGTGCCGCTGGTTACAGTTTGCGAAGGTTTACGGTTTGTTGGATCTTTCTTTTTGTTTTTTTTTTGCTCTTCTTCTTCTTGTTTTATTTTGTTTCGTTTTGTGTGTGTGTGTGTGTGTGTGTGTGTTCCATTTCCTGTGGCGCTAGCGGGCGATTGTCGTTGCGGAAACTGGGTGGCCAGTGATAGACCGAATTAGATACGCGCCCGGGCCAGCGTAACGTAAAGTGGGCGAACACTGCGCCAAATTATGAGAAATTTAAACCGCATTCAACAGCCTACGGCATGCATTTATTCATTGGTCGCAGAAATGCTAATGGAATGATCCCCACAAACCGTTGTGCTGTAGGGAGGAGTGCATATTTATATGCCTACTTTATATTCTATTCTTGTTCCATTTCATTAGATTATTATATTTAACGATCAAATGAACCGAATACCCATACCGGGCACATGTGACGTCAATTAACACCTGGAAATTGGTTATTTGTGACATTTGTGGAGCAATTGGGTTGACATTATCGTTACTATTATTATACTTATGAGTTATCCGAGACCTACTGTAAAGATGAAAGAATTTTCCGAACAAAACTGATTCAAGCTGTCTCCTTGTAGACAAAATCACTCAGTAGTGACAGTTGATTCCAGATTGCTAAGACTACTATGACTCATACTTTAGTGATGTTTATCACTGTTGTTAGTCAGTCAGTGTTGTTAGACAGGTCGTAATAGTTGCATCCTTTGTAATGTGCGAATTTGAATGTTTAATTTGCAATTTAAACATATATTTCGTAGGTAAGGATTATCCACTTTTAAGCTAAAATCTATTGCTTTTGAATGTTTCGAAATAATCCGTGAATATTGAACATTCTCGGTTAGTGTAATAGAAGAAATCCTTACATTAAAATTGTATTTTTTACTAAGTAATCGTTTACTTCGCATATTTCGCTCAGTCGCGCTATCAGGCACAGTTTGCCTACATTACAGTAACATAGAATAGAACACTAACATCGAGTTTTTGTTGTGAATAGCTGTGTTAAACAATGTCTATGTTGGTTTACTGTCATATGAAAATCAACGATAATACTTAAATTATTGTATGTTTGGGTCGTTATCACTATAGACTGCGACTCTAAGCTTTGGTCATAAGAAATGCCTAGATCTCAACTGTTTGCCTGAAGCTAGGAGGTTAACAGAAATAGTCGTATGAAGGAAACACATACACGGTGAGAGCATAAAGACCGCATAAAAGCGAGCAACACGCACGTTTTTTTCATGATAAAAGTGACAACTATACGTAAAACTGACAAGATTTGTCTCTATCGAACGGTTCGGGATAAATCAGGAGTAATAATTTAAAGAAAGCAGTAAAGAGGATGTTTAGTGATGAACAATTCAAAGAACTTGCTGAAGAGCTTGCAATAAGTCCACTCCTGTCATGGTTGCACTCCTGTCGGTCTTTTTGTATACCGGAAACATCCACGAAGATTTCGCCATAACTGGGAAGCTTTTCAACCGCAGAGAGTTGTTGAATAGTTTCGTCAAGACTGGAATGAAAACCTCTCTGCAGTGGATGATGCCTGCGCTGGGAATGTGGTCTGGCCCATCCCAGCGAAATCAAACGCTGTGAACGTTGGGAGTGACCAGTCAACAGAATCGCGCAGATTCTCGGTTGCAGTTGAAGCGTGGAACGGCGATTTAGAAGGAATTGTGTAGAGCGAGGCGATGTGATCGTCAAACGCGCAACATACAACATCGTCATAAGTGATCGAACGATCATTCAGATGCATCGTTGAAGGCGGAGAGGCGGAGAGGCGACTCTTCAACTTGCTTTGGAGATTGTAAATGTACACCGCATACGCCCTTCTACTCTGCACTGTAGCGCTAACGATTATCAACGGAGTGAAATCGTAAGAATGTAGCCGAGCTCTACGGCTTTCCAATCTACGAGGAGTGAGATTGAACCACGGTGGTTTCATCGGACTTTCGTCTACGTGGCACGAACTGATCAAACAAAGTAACGACGTGATTGTTGCTACACATTTGCATCGGGATCAGAATCAGCGAACACACACAGGGACTATTAGACGGATTGGGTACTGTGGTAGAGGATGATATGCCGTTAGACGTGGTTGGCATTGTTAAGATGAGAGCTGGATGTAACGTATCAAATTCAATAAGCGAGTCGAAGTTGGTTTCAGTCAGAGCTGGTCTCTGCCAAATCGTTTCTTCTGCCAAAAAATAGGTCCTTAAGTGTACCCCGGGAGTTCGTGATTGAGTTAAACTGTATTCAACATCTAAAGTATGCAAACCTCAAAGTGGTGCACTTTATAATCACATCGCTTTACCGATTCGTTCCGCTGTAAGTTTGAGATACTGTATGTAGATCATGGTATTTTCACTGGTTTAATCATTTTCAACTGCACAAAAGTTATCCTCATAAGATAGAAAGGACACATTATGATAATACAAATCATAATGTTCATACATAGAATAGGCATCTAAATCATGTTCCGAGAAAGGATTCATTCCTGATCGGATGCAATAAAGAGCATAGTCACTGATTCAACCGAATCCATTCCCATTATTCTCCCTTTCATATGGTTGTATATACATCCCATCAGTGGAGGATTTATACATCCCGGGGCCCTAAGTGGTAAAATAAACGGGGCCCCTTTATTGATTGATTTATTTACTATAAAGGATAGGGGAAAAGAGATGGGAAAGACGAACACAAGGAATTACTGGAAGTTGTTGATTAGTCGGCTTTGGAAAGCGGATGTCGAGATATTAAAGTCAAAGAGTTAGGTGAAGTTATTCAACGATTTCATCACACGAAGAAAAGGATCAAAGGCCGTACGTGAGGGAACGGAGGCGACGATTGGGGACATAGAGGTTTAAGGAGGCTAATAAGGATGAAGCGTCAATGTTATTTATCACTGAAGTTTCATAAAGGTTTTTAAATTATCAATTATTATTTCACCTAATTGCCACTTTTAGTTTTTTTAATCGTACATTGGATTTGCTAACACGGGCTTTCTGGTGTAAAAAAATATATACAAAACGTGAAAAAATGTAACCATTTGACAGGAGAGATAATAGTTAGAAGAAAGGAGAGAGAATATGAATTGCATTGCATGAATTGAAGTCAATAAATACAATTGCAAATATGAAGGAAAACGAATGCGAAGCACGATAACGAAAGCCAAGCACGATGAAAGACAAGAGGATAGAGCGACAGGCTCTTTTTATTGGTTCAATCGCGATAAAGTTTTTACTTTTTCACCTATTTTCTATTTGTCATTTTTGAGCTAAAGTTTGATGTGTTGCTCATCGCAACAAACACAGAGGTTGAATGTGTTTAAAACATTTTCAATTTGACAAACTAATTAAATTAATAGAGACAAATACATAGCAACTATCTTATGATACATTTTTCATTCTATACTAATTACGTAAATAATTCTATAAAACGCATTCTTATCTAATATTTAAACATCATAATGAAAAAACAACACCTAAATTAGTTAGTCCTTTAGTCCTTGATTTTTTTCGAGCAAATTCATCGATGATCTTTGTTCGAGTGTTGTATTTTTTTATAGCCAAAAACTATTGCTCTATGTAAAGAATGGTAAAGAATGGAAGAATGTAAAGAAGAATTTAGAAATGAATTATTTCTACATTTGGAAAAGTAGAAGACATTTCGCGGGATATTTTATACATCCTAGCAATGTCTAGAGATTTACAACAGTCATTGTTGTTAGCTCCTTCTTCCTGATCGTAAGAATCTTTCAAAAATATTAACATTTCAGCTTCAAGCACGCTCGCATCTATATCCGTTAAATATAATTGCTTTAGATTGGTAATACATTCTTTTTTCTCTGATATTGGCATATTCCAAATATATAAAATTTAAAAAGGTTTCAGGGCCTCTTCTTTTCTTCTGCTCTGTGTGTGATTTGCTGTTTGATGTTATAAAAAGATAGATAAAATAAGTCTTCTTTAAAGTCTTCTTTCGGTGTAAATTTAAAGTCGTTTTCAAAAGACTCTCGAATAAAAACCTTCCTTTTTCCGTATTTGTGAATCACTAGCTTCAGTAGATAATCCTGACATATCGTTTGCCTGTTACACTATGCAATCAAAATCATTCCTGTAGTTTGAACGAATTGCTACAGTGATCGCAAAAGAGTAGATCCTTTTGTTATTTCACTTTCGATAGATTGTTAAGACTTATTTGTGGCTTACGTTCATTCTTTGAAGAATATAATTCCATATTTTTCTAAGTAAACAAAAATTGAACTTAGAAATATTGTTGAGTATAGACGCTGTTTCCAGTACTGTTGCTTTTTTTTCATCTGGAGTTGTCGTTATTTAATTTAAAGCCTTGTTTATGTCACTCTACCCTAATTTGATCGCATTTTTGGATAGAGTTTTTGGTCTTTCATTCTTTCATGGAACTTTTAGAGCTCTTTCATGGTCTATCGATTTCAATTTTTGTAAAAAATTCCATTGATTAGTAAAGGATGAAAAAAATGTAAATAACTTTTGAAACAAAAAGAAATAATGCAAGGCTGCAGTAGAATTTTGCTGCAGCATAATTTCCGCAAAGAAGGCTTAACTAGGAGCTTGTTTGAAGCTTGGGGCTCCTTACTAACTCGGGGCCCCTTGCTAGCTAGAGGCCCCCCGCGGCCTCTACGCGTACCTCAGGCTCAGTACGCGTACCGTTAAACCCGCTGCTGCATCCCATTCTAAATATGTTCCAGTACTCTACCGATGGCACTGAACCCATCGATGGTGCGAACAGTATTTATTCTCTGTTTGGACATAAAATCTAATCACCACTAGATTCGGCCAAGTGGGAAGTAACAATACGCTGGAGCCATTTACACGCACCATATTCACTGATCCGTACTTGTTGCGGATGGCCTCGCGTCGACGACCCGTACTGCATGGCTCACTGCGTTCAAGATCACGCCCACGATTGCGTTCCAGTTCCGAGAAGGTGAAAAAGTACCACCGCCACCGCCACCTGGTGTGGCGGAAAAATCACATTATTTTTTCAATATCCTCCCGACCCGCGGGGGGCGCACTTATTGTGCCCCAAGGTAATATGAACACTGAAGCGGAAAGGTACACGACATGGCATTTATGCCGACGTTGCATAAAGATGATCGTTCGCTCCACAGGAATGTCATGGATCGGTTCCGAAGACAACATGTGTTTTTTTTTTGGGCGTTTGATTGTGAGTGGCTTATACCCCCTAATAACCACTCAAATTCACATGACACAAAACCGTCAGGCATGGATTAACCTTCTTCTCGGAACGTGGAGGCAGCGAAAACACAGGAAAAAACACATGCCTTCAACAAGTTAACCAGATCTAACCACTGTAGCAGCAGCTCCCGTTTCTCCATTGAAACTTTCAAAGGGATTACATGCACGAAGTGAACCTCAAATCAAACGAAATCCTCCTCCGCAGCAGCAGCCGCATTCCGGTGCCAGTAGCTGCACCCGTCATATTTCCACAAAATCCGCTTACGGCTAATTACTACGAAATTATGATTAAATTTTAAGCTCCAGGCGAACTTGCCAATTTCGTGCTCCCGGGGCCCAGCCGTCCATCGCTGCTGCTGCGGTCCTGCAACTCGCTCCCAATTTGCAACCGGCAGGAAAGTTGGGCCCAAGTTCCGCTTTGAAGCCATCAAGTCGCACCTAATCGCGCCAGCTCGGACCGTGAATTTCAATCGACGCGGGAAAAACAGACTCCCGAAGAAGTTCGCTTCCAGAAACTTTAAGAACCCCAAAAACACCTCCATTGAGCCATCGGCACGACCCACCAAACCCCGTTTGATGTTTCGCAATGAATTAGATCAAATTATCTGGCCCCTCTGTTGGGACGAGGCGTTCTGATCGGCACCGGGGAAACTTCTCGAGCTGGGAAAGACCGTGCTTGGATAGCTTGCTGGTAGCCGCTGAAAAGAAAACGAGTCGAGTTCCAGTCCTGTTTCCCGCACTAGGAGAAGAATCTTTAAAAACGGCATCCGAATTCGTCGTTGAAACGTCATTACACGTGCTGTGGGGATTTCGAACAAAAACAGCGATGGTGGGAAAAGTTAAATTTAAGCTGCATGTGTTTCTATGTTGTCTGTGATACATTCGCAAGCTACATTTGATCGCGGCAGACAGAAGAATGCTTCAGAACGTAACCGAAAGCTTTCGGCAGCGGTGATACAAAGCTCTTGTTGAATTAATTTCAAAGATGCTTCAGGTTGTAATTATTTCAGCACACATGTGCCCGGGAGTATGTTTATTGTTTTTCGCATCAGAATTCCACGTAGTGCTTTACCCTATTTTTGCCTCACCGGTATGCCAATGCGACCAAAGAGCTGTGCATACTGTTGGGGTTAAGTCTTGGTATGCGAGAGCTTTACCAACACACAAACCCAATCCTCGAGCCGGCTCGAAAAGGGTCCGTCCAACCATCCACCCCCACACGTATTCAACAATGTGCAAATTAAATAATCACATTTTAATTACTTTTCAGAAGTGTATTCATTTTCCGATTATGTATGTGTGTGTGTGGGTGTGTTTGAGGTGTGTGTGCGTGAGTGAAGTGTGATTTAAAGTGTGATTTAAAGGGTGGAGGTTGTAACTTATCACATTTACACACTAAATTAGAAAACAAATTACATACGGAATGATTTGAGAACTTTGGAACTGTAAGTTAGGATAGTTGTGGTTAGACTGCAAGTGGTATCATCAGTATGGTGCTATAAGTAAATGCTTCAAACATTAAAAACCTTTAGTAACAAGTTTGAACCAATGATTCATATAAAATACATATAATTTCTTCTAACAATTTTTTGCGTGGCGCTAATGGCAATGCTCTTGTTAATATACCTTTTGTCTTAATCCTTGCAAGGAATTGCAAGCTTAAAATTAAATGTTCAATGTGGCTCTATGTGGAGAAAATGATGCATTGTTAGCATATTTACATATTTGTAGTGTCTGATAAGCACTATTCAAGTGAAGTATGTGTTCGAAATTTGCAGCAACATCGCCTGTACATAATATACAGTCATGGAGCTAACGAATAAATAAATAACAATGAATTATCAAAGTTATGCATCTGGTACCGACAATCTAAAAAAAAGTAAAAATATTGGCTTGTCATTAATGTATGTTTATCATAAATAAGATGTTATATTACTTATATTACTTTTAGTGACAATATACCATTGCAAACATAGAGACCTATCAAATTTATAAGCCTGCGTATATCGAACCAGCATATAAATGAATCTATGTAATGCGAGTGTTTTTTTATGATTACAACTATTTATCAACTATAACTATTCAGTGTCAGCTATTCAACGATCGTATAAAAAAGGAACGCTTTCATGACTCCACCCATTTCATTTTGTCACAGCACTGTATTACGGTACGTCTTAAGGAAGTTGGAAGATACAGTTCAATAGAAATGAATTAAGTTACACAGTACCCTATAATTTGGTTTTGCAACCCCTAGCAAGCAAGTTTTGTTCTTATTTCCATAGACACGCTCTTGGTGCTAAGTGGTAGCTTTAAAGTGCGAACCAGATTACGAATTCAGGTTAAATCCATAATTATATGGAATTTCAGCAATTTTAAGCGACACAAAAGTTTGTTGGGTCTGTTAATTAAATGTACATTTGGGACAGAATGCGGAATGGTTGCCCAAAAACTTTAAAGCATAGCAAATAACATCAACAGCTCAAACAAGTCATCGGAGGTTCGTTAGAATGCATTTTTTTTTCTTCTGCCTACTGTACTATTCTGACAAAGCATTATTCTATTTCATTATTCTGACGATTCCATAGACATTACGCTGTTCCAACATTCAGCGAAAACATTATAGCCTTTCCTATTAACGACCTAAGATACTCTTGTTAATGTACTGACTATGATGCTGAACAAGGCTCTGCAAACAAAATGCTTCCCACTCGAATGGAAATCTCCGTGGATGTTTCCAGTACACATGAAGGCGGGTTCAGCTTTCGGAGTATTTCTATGTTTTTGTGCTGCCTCGCACAATTTCTGTGATTAGTTGTATCTCGCCAGCTGCTTCGTGGTTTCAGCCAAACAATATGGCCTGAGCAGGTATGGTTTTCTTCAAAATCGATGCTGGATTAATCTCATAATCTAGTTCTGTTTTTTTATATTCCTTTTTCTGTTTGGCAATGGGTGATTGAGTTTAAACAGCAGCAGCTATTTACTTCCCAATTATAGTCTCCAAAATTATGCTCTCTCGTTAGCATTCAGGGATCTATTCTATAGCCTTTCCTTTTCAGACTATTTTCAAAAGACATTATTTTTATCTTAACTAACGTTTAAAAGTTGTTTTATGCGTTGCGTAAAATTGATTAAAAATTGTCCAAATGTGAAGTGCCTCTATATTGCTTTATTATCGCTCTATCGCTATCCATCGCTACTATCGCTCTATTGTTCGTTAGTTCGTCCTATCATTGAGTTTGCTTGTGTAGTTTGGTCGCCAAGGCAACAAGACAGAACAGATAGACTAGAATCTATTCAACGGAAATTAACAAAATATTTATTTTATCGTCTTCCATGGTCTAGTCATGCCTCTTGTCCCGCTTACCGGACCAGATGTTTACTTTTCGGACTAGAATCTCTACAACACAGAAGAATGACGGCACAGTGTATTTTCCTTCATAAGACTATTTCTGGAAGCATTGACGCCCCGTTTATTCTAAGTAAAGTTAATTTCCTAGCTACGGGTAGACAGTTGAGACCTAGACAATTCCTAAGACCAGAGTTTAGAACTACAATGCATTGCGCTAGCGACCCAATCATTCAAATGATGGAAACATACAATAAATTAGGTAATCTTGTTGATTTCAATATGACGGTAAACCGTCATATAGAAAATGTTTAAGACAGCTATTTTGACAAATGCTTGATGCTTGTTTTATATGTATGCTATTGTTATGAAGGCAAACTGTGCCGTATAACGCAATTATAAACGAATAAACGAATTAAAACTTAAATATATATGTGTGTTAATATGGAAATGATGTACAAATACTGTATAGTTTCATTTGCTATAAAAAAGATCTTATATATTACTTATAATTACACTATATCGCAAAGTGCTTTACTTCGCGCTAATAACTCTAGAAATCTTAGATCAACTCTAGACAGTACTTAACAATTATTTCAAATCTCTCTCTCTCTCTCTCTCTCTCTCTCTCTCTCTCTCTCAAATCAATAAGTGTGAATTAAATTAAAAGTACAATTTTGTTTACACAAATTTCTATCCGTTTTTTCTTTTTAAGGCTGTTGCATCTAGATGAAGTTTTAATAAAAAAGCGATATGGTTTTTCAAATAAATGAAACTAATTTATAAAATAACTGCAAACAAATTAATATAAAGTTTAAGTGAAGTTAGTTCAATGAAAGCGCACAGAGGCACAGAACACAATAATGCTTGGAATATACACTGTACGAACGACAACATGTTTAGCAAATTGGGTATTCCGATTACAAGCTTTATGATGAAACGAACTAAGCATGCAAATTCAAGCTTCAAACATAGGTAACATTCCCAACAAAACACTACTGGAGCCACATAATCCGTGTATTGCCGTTCCAGAACGAACTTACATTACCAGATTGCATTCCGTCTCAATACCGACTCGCCTCGTCAAGCTCATCAACCAGCCACTCCTTTTCACATTAACCCTCGCCCGAGGGACCCCTGTTTGCCCGTGTCAAATCCACCCGTCCGATGTAATCACTGCGCCTGCCAGCTTCTCGGACGCGTACGCACGCATGCACGCACGCACGCATCATCAGTGTCGCGTCACGACACACGTACGTTTGTAACGGGTTTGTTATTCATCTCCTCTTTTTCTCTCTCTCTCTCACTGTCTCCCGCTGTAGGTGTCATTTTTCCTGTCATCGTACGTGGTGCCCCTGTCACTGATATCGTTCCTGTACATGGGCATGCTGGCCCGCCTGTGGAAGGGAGCCCCGGGCGGACGGGCCTCGGCCGAGTCCAGGTAAGTCTGCTCAGTCCGGGGGCACGCGCTTCCTCCGAAGCCACCTGCTTGGACAGGTGGTAAACAAAACACTAACAACACACGGAACCTCAACGAGGCGATCGTCGTCTTGCCACGGAGGTCGCGAACGGGTGGGAAGTCATCTGCTGCTGATGCCGAGAAGACTTGCCGAAGGCATTAGCAAGACCATGGTAATGCCCTATCTAATGGGGCCGTCAACGAATCGACCGTCCTTCGCTAACACGAGCCCGGAACGCGTAGCACATTTTGGTTTGTCCTTTGGCTGATCAACCAATTTCGGCGTTATTCAATTTCCAGCCCGCGACACCCGACAACGTCGTCTGCATTTTGATCGGGGACCGTCTGTGCTCCATCTTGACGGTGTTCTTGTGCCCGCGTGCAACGGTTCATAATTTGGTGTTTTTTTTTTGTTTGCTCGCTCACACTAGACCAAAGTAACCGGTAATAACGTTCCATCATCTGTTTAAATATTTAAACGTTTAATTTGCAATTTTTCAACATGCTTTTACTGCGCCCTCTCGCACTCCATCTGAAGAGCTGCTCCAGAAAACATTAGCAGCGTCGGGCGATGTGTGTATTTAGGTGCACCAATTTGATTTACGTACCATCAAAAAGTTATAAGCCCCGTGTTGCCCCGGCGTACGTGCGAAACGCGGCCGGATGATGCCGTTCTGAAGCTGCTGATGTTTATGAGTCTTCATTAGAGCAGTTTCGCCGTTCGCCGTTCGGCGCGGTTACTTTGCGATGAGTGCAGAAAAGAAATAAATAAATGCCACGAAAACGGTGGCAGCGGGCCAGGCGGACCGGCTTGACGTGGGGCGTGAAGTGTGGCCGCTGACGCTGGTGCCGTCGGCGTGGTCGGCCACGCCAACGAGCAGTTGCGCTGCACACTATCGTCTGTGAACTTTTATGTGCCGTCATCGCACGTGCAAGTTGGCGGAAAGAAGAAGAAGAAGAAGAAGAAGAAGAAACAACCCGAAAGGAAACAATATTTTATCCATCTCGAAGGGAGCGATAAAAAATGCTCCCGTTCCTGCGGGGCTTAATTCAATATAACTCATTTATTATTGCTTTATTATTTTTGCGGGATGATTGTTTCATGCCGCAGCTAGAGTTGGCGAAACATTTTTCATTTCGTATCGTTTGGCTTTTAACGTGTTAATCGCCACGTCAATCGAATTTGATTGACAAATTTTGCTCTTCATTTTTCCCTGTCATACAGCGGGTTTGTTTCCATTTTTGTTAGCCTATCTTAGTGTAACAGAGGAGAAAGAAGAGTAACAAAAAACGCAAATAGCAGTTACGATCGCCGCTGTTTTACCCTCTTTGGGCGCATAATTAATTTAATTTTGAATTTTGAAGAATCATGTTTCAGTTTTTCCCAGGTATTCGTTCAAAATATGATTGCGCATGACATGTTTGGCATGTACAATCAAGGCCTACTGGGAGGAAGGTCGATCCATCCTGTTTAATTTGACAATTTTACGGGTGAACAGGCTTTTATTCAGCTATTGTATTATAAACTAAGAAAGAAGCGTGTAATTTACGGTTATTTTATTTTGAATTGGCCTGATATTCACAACCCGTGTACCTTATTTAGCAGAAACGCATGTAAATTACAACAGAATAGTCGAATGGATAATTCAAATCAGTTTGTCTTATTATGCATATAGCGTGTCATATATTGGTGGGCATTTAACTTCATCCTTAACTTGATTTAATTTCATCCTCCGAATTGAATTATTTGGATCATTCTCAGGATAAAATACCCTTAAAACACTGTATGAAACAATTGATATTATGTTTCACAATGTCATTACCAGAGCACAGCCTAACTGAAATCATTATTCATAATCTGTCAGGCTACACAGCTAAAATGAAATGCTGAAATGTTTCAGCAAAATTCCTGAAACATCTTCAAAATACACGCCATTGAAACATCAATGTTATTGAATCTGAATTTTAATAATTTCAATATTAAACAGGGACAAATAAATAAATAAATAAATAAGTTCAAAACATTAAACTTTCCACTATGCCCTTTGAAAGACCCTTTCGACCCTTTTGATATTGACCGAGCTGTTGCTAATCTACGTTGAGCCCAACACCAATCTAGGCTTGACGGTTGCGAACCTTAGCGTAGTAAGAACAGCTGTTTTCTTCCTTTTTTCCTTGCTCTAATAGCTGCCCCTTTCTACTTATCGAGCTGTGCCATCTGGTGATCGGAACGTAAACTTTCAAACTCCCAATCAAGCAGATGGCGCAGAACGATAGGTAGCGAAGAAAGAAGGTGCCATTCCCAAACCGCTACGGTGTTTCCCCGACCGCCGGGAAGCTTTTCGCGTGATTGCATAGATGAAACGCGTTAGTTGGGCACAGCAGAAGATTAAATGTACCATTTCGGTTCAGGTTATGGCTGATCATAATGAACTTTTGAGTGTCAGAAGCTTTTTCCATGTGTTCCGTTTTCATTGTGGATCGAGGTTTTGATGCCGTATAAAATGTTCGACTTTGTTAGACACCTGAACAAAACAGATTCGTATCATAAATCGAGCTGATATTTTCCATTTTCGGGAGCTAAATATTGAGCATCATAACATCTTTTAAAAATGAAACGCCTGATATGACTAAAACTTCCAGCGCTTTCCGTACTAATTTGTTTTGTACGTCAATTTACATAATTTCTTAATCCAAACAAGAATTATTCGTTGTTTTACATGTTCCAAAAGGCGACCATGTTCGCTCTCAATCTACTCCAACAGAATTTAAAAAACCAACCCGACAAATTGTTTACATTCCACCCAAATTGGTTCCACTTAAACCAATCAGCATAATTGCTTTCCGCGCCGTTTAATGCAAGCCGATGCTGCAACGTACCGGGCACCGCACAAGAAAGCCACCTTCCGTTATCGAATTACCATCAATCGCTTACGAGCGACAGTGTTGTTTGTGATTTTTCGAACCTGCCAAACGCGTGCGAGCATTCCGCCGATTGCGCGCCCTGTGCATCATTACATTGATTTTTGCCCGATTTCATTACACTGATTGCTAGCGAGTTGTTGTGACTGTTGATCGCGGTGCGGACGAGCGCGAAAAGTATGAGCGTCGTGAAAAGAGGCAAAGATCACGTCGAAAACAGCACGCCAGCCTGGCAGCCGCCCGGTACCCCAGGCCCATTATTGTAGCTAATTGGCATGACCGTGCCCAAGTGCACTTCATTCAATCGCCCCGGCTCGCTGGACGGATCTCTGGCTGACTGAAAACTTAATTCAATTTTCAGGCGCCCTCATTGGTAAGGCTCGCCCACTAGGCGCGTGGACGATGCTTCTTACGATGGGACAAAAATAACGCTCCAGCACGTGCCCGCAAGGCCAAAAGATAGTACTCGCTACTCGGTGCCGCGCTTGTGCTAGGCAAACACGAGGCTCCACGCAGCAGCCGGAAAATCATCGTCCACCCACACTCGCATCCGCACGCGAGCGTGGAAAGTCATCAGCGTTAATGACACTCTCGCCAGCAAGCGAATAAAGCACTCATTCCGCGTTAATGGAAGGTACGCCGAACATGCAGTTCGCAATTGCAGCGGACCACTATTATTGTGAATCACCGTGCGACTGGTGCACGAGCTCATTCCGTGCAGGGCAAATGGATAGAAGAGGAAAAAACAAGCTCTTTAATGTTCAACCACGTATCTGGTTCGCGTCACACGTCAATCACCGGGCGTCTCCATTTCGAGAGGCAAACTAAAAAAATGCGGAAAATTTACTCGGAAACGAAGCGAAACACGCACAGGTTTCTGCTTTGAAATATATTTCATTTACGTTTATTTTTTCCGTGTTTTTTTTTTCTCTCCCGGAGTCGATATTTGTTTGCATTCCACGGATGGGTTCCGTGGCACACCAGCATCCTTCCAAATCACGTACACGTGCCGAATGCGTCCGCATCGTACGCCTGTCATAAACTAATTTATTTCCAATCCCCCCCCCCCCCTATACGGTGCCCGTGTCTGGTCCGCCTGGACCGTCTGAGTGTGGAATCGCTAAAGGGTCACCTGTTGTGTGTGCGTGTGTTGTGCGAGGTGCGAACGGAACGGCACGAACCGTAACGAACGATAACGTCGACACGCTCTTGCGCTGCTGTGGCTTCGTGCCAATATTTTTTCACTGAGACTAAACTTTCATCGAACCCGATATTAGTTCTCTCCCCGCATCCCTGGCGGGCACAATTCGAAGCAGTAATAAATTACGACCAAACTCCAGAGCAGTCGGGTCAGCTGCAGCTCGAGCAGTTCTCGGCTGAGATCTTCCCACTCCCTTCAGTACGTGCTTTCCGGGTGGCGTAAGTGTGAGCGACTAAACTAACCTTCATCCCCGAACGCAAACCCGAGCCGTGTGGAAGATGAGCCGCCTAAGGTCGCCGCGCCTACGATGCGTTCGAACCTATTTTTACCTCCGGTGTTGCCATTTTCGATCGGAAACATGACCCACCGCACATAAACCATGGACGGCAATTATTTAGACAATGCCTTGCGGAAGTTTGTGGCTAACGAAATGTACTTCTCCGTTCTCCGGTTGTGGTGCACCTCGGTTGAGTGCTTGAGATTGAGGCAGCCCGAACCGGCCTGCTAACGTCCACCTCCGTAAGAAGTGGGCAGCTACGCAAATGAACAATAATTGATCTAGGTCAGCATCCGGTCCGGTTCACTCCGCAACGCTCGGCGTCACCAGACGATTGCATCGGACACGTTGGGGCCTGTGTCGCACCTTCCTGCATCCGGTACGCTTACCACTCGTTAGTGTGTGTGTGTGTGCGGAAAAGTGAACGCCCGAAATGGGAAAACAATTTGATTAGACAGTTTCTCTGAAATTGCGCTTTTTACAGTGCTTTATTGCAAAGACAAACATTGACATTACTTTGTCATTTATCGTCTTTCTTTAGACCGGCGGTGGGCTGTTCCCTTCGCTTCGCATTATTGCTTCTTTACAGTTATTTACCTGTTTGTTGAACCTCTTCACAGGAATTGGAAGTTATGAAGATGGCGAATTTTATGTATGGCGGTCTAGCCATATCGTTTTATGGCTAGACTAACACTAACACTTAAGACGTTAGCTTGATAAAGGTTTGTTTATTAAGGTTATTAAAATAGTATTGTTTACTAAAGTTATTAAACTAACTATTATTGGAGAGAGCATAGGAGTCAACTTAACTAGCAATATATATGACATTGTCTATTGAATACATCGACGGTCTGGTATACAGTCGTAAACCCCAGTCTTTAAGTCCCAGTAAAAATGTCGTTTCTTGTTATAATAGAGGAGAACATCTGGAAAAGATAGTCACGTAAGCAGTCCTTCCTTTTCTTTCCTTTTCATTCCATGTTTCACTAAAAAACAACCAACTTAGAGATAGAATAGTTTGAAAAGCATTGGAGAAAGTATGTATTGTTCAATGTGATGAACTCTCTGCTTCATGTGATTCCTGTTTTAACACTGTTTCGATTTATACTAACTGGGGTTAGTGTTAACTGAACTGAATGGAAATTGTTTGGGCTTCATTGTACAAAACTCCTCTCAACTCAGCGCTGGAGTGTTCATATGCCGAATTGAAGTAATTATTACATATAGAGGTAATTTTTTAATATTTTCTATAAAAAAATAACTGTTCACATTTTGTACAATATTTGGCATTTAAAAAAGGCTCAAATGCCAAATTATTTGAAAAACTAATCAAAACAGATAAGGCGGTCTTAGAGACATGCCGCACAGCGGGGCGTCTTATACACATATATCGTTGTGTATTGTTGTATAGTAAAATCTGAACAATCCTAACGATGTATTTTAGATGCAAAAGAAGAACATAATTATAAACAACAAAGAATAACTAATGCATTAATTAGGCGGAAAGACCTCAGTGGTATGGGAGGTATTGTACAATATAGCACTTATTATTCTTCCTTGACGCAACGACCTTCGTGGTCATGCATGCCGTGTTATGGCCTACTAGATTGATTCATACTACCGTAGCTGAAACACGCTGGAAGACGCGATCCATATGGGATTGTGGTATCGGTCATGTCTTGTGAAGACCGGAACTGCTACCATTACACCACCGGGGCACCTTACAACAAAGAGATTGTAACAATTGTGACGTACAATTGGAGAGCCCAGAGCTACACGGAACTCTCGGTAAAGGTGTTGCGTAATATCAGAAAGCGTAATTTGCTTAACATTCGTTACTAGGATGTTGTATCACTAGGCAAACGATTACCTTCGAAACTTCAGGCAGGCTAATCTACGAAATTTCAACGGACCCACTCTTAGAGCAAAATATTAGGATCGAGCCAAGTCTCTTTCAACACACGCTGCATTCTTTCGATCGCGATTGAAGACGCGCCTCCTACGTCTCCTTGTTTGTATGCAAATCTTGCTAGAAAACGATGGTTTGCATACAAACATTTTGTGGTGGAAACGCTTCTATTCTGCTTTGAAAGTCAAGTCGTTTGAATTCCAAAACAGTTCGACTTGATGCAGGCAGGCAGGAGCACGGAGGATGTTATTGTTATTTCATGTTCGAATGTGAAGGTTGTTTGTGATGCGCAATTTCTTGACATTAAAAACACTTTTCATTACGTACAAATACAGTCGAGCGTGTGCTCCTAGTTACATCTCTCGCTGTAATCCAAAATCGAATCCTTCCACAAATAACTGCACACCTTTCGCACACACCCAACATCCGAACGCATCGTTCATGTCGTACCACATTTCGAGCCTGGCCTAATCACTTTGTAAACCATTGACAATCTCCCCAACTCCCCGTGCGAGAGAAAGCTCCATAATGAAGCCTTCGAACTGGGTGGAACCCGTCCGACACACGCGCGTGATGGATGGGAAAAGCATACGGGCGCGTGACGCATTTCCCCCGAACGCCATCCTTCCTGCCTTCCCTCGATCGATTTACCGACTAACCCGTCCGTCCCTTTCTCCGTTTCGCCCGCCGCACAGGAGAGGCAAGAAGCGTGTCACCCGGATGGTCGTCGTCGTCGTGCTGGTGTTTGCCTTCTGCTGGTGTCCCATCCAGGTGAGCCCGGGGGGGGGGGCGTTGTTCTGGGGCCGTGGCGGTCGGAAAATTAATTGCGCAACGCGCACACATGCCCACAGGTGATCCTGCTGCTGAAGTCGCTGAAGCTGTACGAGCTCACCCACGCCAGCATCATCTTCCAGATCGTGTCGCACGTGCTGGCCTACACCAACTCCTGCATCAACCCGGTGCTGTACGCGTTCCTGTCCGACAACTTCCGGAAGGCGTTCCGCAAGGTAAGCCGACCCGGGCGGGCGCCATGTGCGGTTCGTCAGTTGTCGGGAATGATTTATCGGCCCCACCAGCCCTCATCCTCACGCGTTCCCCCTCCCCCCCACTTCCAGATGATCCTCTTTCCGGTCACCCGTTGCCGCCGATAAGTGATAACGATCGTCTCGGTCGGTTTTGGCGATCGAGTGTTGTGGTGTGTTGTTTGTGTATTTGTGCACACCCGAAATCGCCGTTCCTCAGTCTGTTATTACTTGCCTCAAACACCCCCCAATCCCCCACACCCGTCCTCACCAAACGGGTGATTTATGGTCAATATAACACCACAACGGCGATAAACAACGCGCTTCGGGTGCACTTTTCACAAATAATACACACACACACACACACAAGCACTCACTTTCGCTGAACGCGCACTCAACACCGTCCGCCTCGTCCACAGGTTGTCTGGTGCGGAAAGCCACCGCCCCCGACCATCCCGCCGGCCGCCCAGACCAAAACGACGCGCACCACCGGCAACGGCACGTCGAACGCGGACGCCTTATGAGCCGAGGAGGTGGCCGTCGGCGCCGGCGAGGAGGCCCGGTTCATGGTGGAGAAGTACATCGAAATTGCGAGCGTCTGAGCGACGGCCGCCCGGCCCCGGCCGCCGCCGGCGTCGCCCACCGGAGCGAGGGTGCGGGAGCGCTTCGACTTCTTCTAGCGCCGGATAGTTTGTAAATATCAATTCTCCCCGTGTCTGCTGCTGGTTTGTTGGTCCATTCTGCGCGCCGTTGTGCAGAACACGCACCACACACGACGGGCTAGGCTAAGCGCGCACGCGTCCCTTTCACGCGCCACGTATCCAGCGGCGAAACGAAAAACAGTACCGATACCGCCCGCTAGGCGGCAGCACCGGCCGTGGCAGACTTCCCCACGGCATTACTCTCTCGGATATCGCTAAACTGTCAGAAGAATGGCGCGTTGCCGTCGTCCACACACACACACAACACTCCACGGCCGGACCGGCCACCCCACACCACCCCGACCCACCCCCCCGGGCAGCCCCCGTGTGTGCGTTCCGACCTCCGAAGACACCCAGCTATCAGCCCCCTGGGTTGCTTCGGGTAGCGAACGGGGGTGCCGTGCCGGCCGTGGACTGTCGTCTCATCCGTCCCCCCTTCCCCCTCTTCCGTCCATCCGTGCCGCCGGTCAGGATGCGGATGCGGCTGCGGCTGCGGCTGATTGATTTCCAGTGGCCAGGGGGTGCCGACTAGAACCGACCGCTCCGACGTCACCACTAATCACCGGGAGCACTCCCCAGGGAGACAACGAACGATACAGCAGCAGAAACATTAGACGAGTGGCAAACAAACAAACCAACATACAAACAAAGCCGAATAGTTTCGGCGAACGCTGCGGAGAGAGGCGCTGCGGCTGACGCGAACGATCCCATTACGCGCTCACTTACCGCCCACTGGGCGAGCGGTTGTAATGATATTGTTCCGGGAGGCTGGGGGGGTGGGGGGTGGCGTTCGCATCCCGCGCTCCAATTTGGAAACGGAAACGGTGATAACGTGCGAGCACCATAATCCATCTCCCGATTTCTAATCAGTCCGCGCGGGCCTCCGGACGCATCGCCCCGCGACGTTTGATTTAGTGGGCCGACGGGACGCGCCCAGCATCCGGCGGCAAATCGATAGTTTCTAATTACACGCCTATTAAGGGGCACAGACAGGACGCAGCGACCGACTACGAGCCCGATCGGGGCTGCGGTGCGATGCAAAAGCAGCCGTTTTGAGACGCATCCATCCATCCACCCAATCGCCTGTTCGAATCGACTCCCCCACGCCAGGTCAGGTGCGCTAGACGCGGTGGTCACGCGGGATTTTCACGATCGCACGGTTTTCGCGACCACCGCTGCGACCACCTGCCGCTGGTGGTAATGGCGCGTTTTATGTCGGTGTTACAGATCATTAGCTCGTGTTCGTCATTTGTGTGCACACGGCCTGCCGTGACGTCAGCGGGCGAGCTGTGGCCACCCGGCGACAGGCCCGGGAGCCCGGGAGTGCCATTCGGGCGGATATTAATTTAACACTCGCCGGAGGGTCCGGCTATCAAATCAGGGTAGGCGGGCTGTGTCAATATCCAAGCAACCATTTCGAACGATCAGTTCGGGCCAAACACAGCTCCGATTGTTAATTGTCTGCCAAATCATTACATCAGCAAAGGGCAGCCAGCAACGGACGGGTAATGGAGGACGTTTTGTTAGCTGCGTTTGCGGAATGAATGTACGGTAGGATTTTGTAAGCGATGCTAGCCACATAAGATGACGCATTTTTCGTGTTTTCTATGCGTACGAACTAGGTTTAAGCGATGCTGTAGCTGTAGCTGTATGCATCCTACTGTAAACTGTCTCAAATGTCTGTACAAAGCATGAGTCACAATTAACCAGAACCGGCGGTCATGTACTGGTGCCCCGCTGGTCCGTGTTGTGCGTGATGGACACTAGCTGTACTACGCTGTGAATCTGTTTTTACTCTCCCTGTGTCGTTGTAAAGATGAGCCAACAAATCTCTTGCATATGGTATAGTAAATCAAATTATATTGTATGTTGTAAAGTTATTTATCGAACAATAAATTTTATCTATTTTTTACTGGGCACATGCCAGTTGGATTTTGCTGAGCTTAATACAAACGAGAAACAGCACGAGAAGTGTTGGTGAGTATATTATGTCGGCATGGTAAAATCATTGGGTCATTCGAGCATTATTTCACTGTCTTGTACCTGGCCGTGAAATGGATACGTTCAGGGATATATTCAACCAGGCAGTCAGCCAGCTCTCAAAGGCTCCAAAGGCTCCAAAGATCTACCTGTAACAACTTCTTCCCACCTCCAATTTCATGTTCACACATGATAATGTGCCTACGTCCCAATTAGCACATATGATGTGTGAATTGATGTACTATATTCACAGAGATAGAACTTTGGCTTCTCTCTCTCTCTCGAACACAAACTTCCCAGTGAGAAATATAGCTTCCGACCTGTAAAAGCAAACTGATCCACATACACCCCCCTCCCCCCCAACCCAACCCCAATGAGTCGCAAATCAGGATATGTTCATCCCATGAGAAAGGATGTATTTTATGTTCATTATTTTCTAACCCATAACACAGCTGGACGTACAGATCTGTTTTTTTTTTCTCGTTCTAGTTGTTGGTAGGGATAAAAACTGTTCGATTTTCCGGCAGGTTGTATATCATCACTAGGCAACACATAAAAGGGGGTTTAGAACAAACATGTTTAGAACATTTATCTACCCCTTGTGTGCAACCAATCTGGTGCACTTGCCTTACAGTTAATTTTAGATTTTGGTCTTGTTAATAAATGTAGTCCATTCATCTTAATCGATACCTTGATTGATCTACTCTTCGTTTTTTTGTTGTTCAGACCATCGAAATGAGTAATGACTCCGCATTGCTGCTAATTTTTTGTTTTAAATGTATCTCAAATTTGAAGAAATTATCGCTGGAAGAAAGGTGTGATTAAATTCTAGCTATGATAATAATTTTAAAAATATATTCTTATAATTTTACATATTTTACTAACGAAAAGATTCTCTAAAACGAAATTTGGGATTTACAAACCCTGGTTACCGACAAACATAGCGGCGCCATGCGGTCTTTTTATGAAGCTCGTATTTTCGTTTTTTGTTGCGTTACACCCAAGACACAAACCACTGATCTGGCATCTCACCAGATGTCGCTCCGGTAGAAAAGAAGACATTTTTAATCCTTGTTTTTTTCACAAATGCTTTACCATGTTTAAACTGTTGTGCGTATTACACATGTTCATAGTAAATGCTAATATAACATAACTACATGAATTGAAGCTATGTTATGAGTTTTTTTTAGTTATCCTTTTTAGTGAAAAATGTATAGTTTTAAATTACTATAAAAATATATATTACTTACCGGACAGCAGCGGCACTCTTCGCCGCTTCATTCGCAGAAAGCATCCTCCACAAACCCACAATTTCATACCGCAATTAGATGCACTGTAGGATCAAGAGCATTAGTTCAATTATCCGGTGATATTACACAGCATACAACAACGTGTGCGTACTTTCACGATTGACGGCCGTTTGTATTTCTATTATATGTAAAATAACATATCCTATCCCTTCCAAGCGCTCATGGCGAAACAACATTAAAATCATGCCGGCTTTGCGCTAAATAAAACTTAAAGTAAGTCTCCGTAGCAATCGGTCGCCATTCTAATCATCTGTCGATTCCACAAATTCCATGCACTTTCATTTCTACAGCACAGCTACAATAAATACTCTCCTTAAACTTTTAAAATTAACCGTCTGCGTGTGGTCAAACAGAGCGCTACGTAATAGTCTCCTAGCAGTATCTGCCTCTTATACGTACGTTTCTCACTAGGCTTAAAAGGCAATCGAGGCATACAAATTTGTACAAATTTCCTGCTTCCCTCGCTGAGGAAGCAACACGACGGACCGTGTGTCACACGTGCGGTTAAAATAATCTCGACGAAATTCGTGCTCTTGCGCAAAAACTCGACCCTGTTAGGGTGGTGACGGACGAGGTGGTGGGAAGAAATTGCGATGTGTCGATCGATAATGCAGACATTTCTTTGCAAGAAACACCTACTATCGAATGATCCATACGTTCCCAATCGTTTCGCTTTCGGAATAGGTACATTAGCAATCTGCTCAACGTATCGCAAAAGCCGCCGATACGCTGAACGATTAATTCGGTCATCTTCGTTTGCGTCGTCAGTGGCGTATGTCTTGACCGTGACGGATTATGACAACTTCCAACCAATCGGTCAAACCAACGTCGACAGTTCGTGCGGCGAGTTGGCCGTGGTGACGTTGCTCATGTCGAGATTGTTGTTATTGTTCCCACCACTGCCGGGCATGCCGGGGCTGACCGAACCGGAAGCGTCCCGGTTCAGCAGCGAACCGATCACCTTGGGCGTCGGTGGTGTTGCCGTGGCCGCCCGCACACCCGCGTACGGTGGCGGCACGTAGGAATGGTTGAAGCTGATGTGCGAATGGTTCCCGGACAGGGGCGTGACGGGTGTCAGCTGCGTGATCGGTGTCGTATGGCTCGCCTGCGAGTTGTGTGTCAGTGGCGTGTGGTTGTGGTTGCTGTACACGTGGTTCAGACTAATGTGATGGTGATGGGCACCGGAAGCATGCCCGTTCTGGTACTGGTGAGCCGCGGCAGCCGCAGCCGCAGCCGCCGCTGTCGTAGATATCGTGCTGATCTGGGGCGAAAGGGTGAGGTTCAGGTTCAGTGGCGTCTGCCGGACGCTAATCGTCTTTTCCCGCTGCCAGACGAAAACGTTGTGCACCATGGCGCCACCGCAAAACACGATCCCGACACCAATCAGGATGCTCGTCACGATGGCCGGTGTCGAGTGGAACTGGGTAAATGTGTAAAGGATGATACCTGAAATAAAGGAATGCGGAAATGTTGAGAACTGAATGAAAGAGGCATATGAGAAAAAATGGTACTCACCAGTCAAAAATATCGGTATCGAAATAAAAAATCCACCCACAGCACACACGCGACTCACGCTGGACTTTTGTAAGTATTTATTGCCCCTGGAATGAGAGAAATCGAAAATTTTGGTCAGTATAACAAATTAGGTAGTCGATGTGCAGAACATTATCCTTTTTCTATTACCCGAAAATTATCCCCCCCCCCATTTTGTATCACTGTATTAGGCCTGTTACTTACTTTGGTTCCCCACATAAGATAAGATAATAAACTATATCATCAAGACAACTATATTCTGTTCACCATTAAAAACGTATTTCAAAAAAATGTGACCAGCACCTAGGCGGGTTAATATGACCCAGGTTAAACTAAAGCCGTGAATAAATGAGAAGTAATACAAAAAATCTGCTTTAGTATCATGTCTAATTTGTAGTTTGTTTTACCATTGGTAATATGACTTGAACAGCATGCATTTCCGAAACTTCCCTTTGTTCTTCTAGTCTCTTCCTAAGAAAATATTGATAGTATTTGTGTTAAAGAGCGGAGCCCAGGTGCCGGATCGAGCGAAGGTGTGGTCCCGGATCTTTCGCACCTGAACTCCTCTTTTTAACAGTTAAATTCCAACACTCCGGGCTGGCTTCGGGTTGTGGTGTCCTGGCACTCCGGGCTCAGGAAATAATTTCACCACCTTCTGAGAAATACATATTTATTTTTTAACTCTCCTTCTCCTCTGGATTTCGGAAAATATCTTGTGATCTGCTTCTGGTTGCGCTACTTTTATATTCGGCGATTCGGTTTTTCAGAGCCTGCTTGTAAAGTATTTCTTTTTCACCGCTCGCTATGGGGCTGAGTAACAATTTGATTTGAGAATATAATTTGACTTCAGGCGTTTGAAAACTTTAACTAAAATAGTTAAATTAAATAACTGAAAGCACAACAACAATATACAACACATGGTTGATCAGGGAGCCATAAACCCTATAAATAGTAATTATATAAAATGTAATAAATGTTAAACGTATGCAATAAAGTAAAAAAACACACAAGGAAAATTTTTAAATATTTTAAGACCACAACAACCATTGTCTTTACAGGAATGTCAAACAAAATTTAAGAATCTGTAGTTTAACCAACAAAAACATCTAAAAATTCTGTTTAATCAACACACCAAAGAAAGAAAATCTTCATCAAAATGAGTTCTAGGGTATTTCTCTAGAATCAGTTTAAAAAATGGGGGTAACTTGAAAAAAAGAAAACATTTGAGAGAGTGTATCGCGTATTGAAGTATAAAAGTTTTTAACTAAGGTCATGTGATAATACAATTTAATACCGTATTAGCAATCGAATGTAATATTTTCACATAACGTAAACGCACAATTAATTTACACACCCTGTAAAAAACTATTCTTAAAACATTTCTCCCAATCAAGTCCTGACCAGATTCCCTAGCGTTGCACTTTCTTCTCCGTTGTGCCGTGTCTTTCGCGGATGACTGCAACTCACCGATTTATCTATAATTAAATCAAACCCGAAAGCGCCATATGTGCCACGCTTCCCTCTCTCGCGTGCCGCCCCGCCCTGCATCTTTGCTTAATCGATCCCATTCCGTTCCGCGCCGTTTAGCTAATGAATCAATAAAACCGCGCCCGTCACACACACACATCCACGCAAAACAGTGCCCAAACGAAACGCGATCAACATACCGGCCCGATTGTGCTAATAATATACACTACGAAACGGGCGAAGCCCTACGAAGCACGCGGCCTTCAAGACAGCCCGATGGCGCGAACATACAAATGGATCAACGCACCGTAGGTAAATCCGGATTAGCGGTGCATTAGCCACAGTCCTATCGAGGTAATGCAACAATGCAACGCGACACACAAAAGGCTCCCAAACGAGACGTAAGCCGTTCCCGTGCCGGTAATCGAATTAATGTGTCCTGCTAAGGAACTTGAAGAGCGCCGTGGAATCAAATATGGACAGGCTTCGATCAATTCAGCTCCGAACAAATGATGTGCGACAAATAGAGAGAGAGAGAGAGTTAAGTAAACCCCCGGTCCGGGGGCGGTTATGTAAACTTTAATAGAAATCCTTCCGAATGAGGGATTTGTGGATGAGAAACAAGGATTGATAATCTACAAAGACTGATAATCTGATGATAGTCACGTGGTATACGTGACTTTAACGCACGTATGCTCAGTAGACCATAGTAGGGCAAAGCTTGCAGATCTATAGCTATATATTGTTATTTTAAGCCATTTTGCTTGTCGCAATGTCAAAATGCAGGTTTTGGAAATTCGCAAGTTTCATTAAAAAGAGGGTTCTTAAGATTCAATTGTCATGATAATGAATCTGAATGGTATCTTATTTAAACTTTTCCAAATTTTGTGTATCCTGTTCTAAAGTAGAAATTAAGATATAACGACAGCAGTTTGATTTCATTTACTGATTGCATGAACAGTGGTCCAGAATAAATTATGACAATTGAAAATAAAGCTAATTGCAAGCTATTATGTCCTGCAAATTTCTTCTTCTTTGACACAACAGTCTCGAGTAGGGCTAGGGCCTAGGGCTGGCTTCTTTTAGCTTAATTCTGCCAGAAGCCGGATAGTCAGAGCATGTGACCGCCCCTTAATATCCCTCAAATAGGGTCTCTTGTATCATAGTACAATCTTAAACTGTTACTTTTTTCTGTAGTTACTTTGGGGTACAAGTTTAGAGCCACTTGCAGATCCTCCGTCAAAATAATCAACATAAGCAGGGAACATACGGATTGCCAAGATGTTTGGCTAAAAACTTGAGCCAGTAGCGCCATCGATTGATGAGTTATACTAAACTAAATTACGATACTAAAAATATTTTAGTTTGCAATGAATATTAATATTCATCTTCAGTTTCTTTATGCTTGATTAAATCTTTTATTTTCAGATTTATTTTCAGACATGCGAATCGATTGATTTTGTGTAGCTTTTTCTTGTGCTTTGTAATACAACTGTTTTCAACAAGTTATTTGAAAAGTGTACCTATAATAAAGTATAATGTTATTATTTTAATAACATATAGATCTTTACGTAGCTTTTAGTCTATATTTCCCTTCTCTTATTCTCTTTGTCGACGAATTTAAAGTCAAATCCAGTTCTACAGTTTTAATTACAGGAATCTTGTATTTGTACTTTACTTTCTGAGTTTCTGAGTGCCTTGTTCTTCTTCTGTTCTTGGCTGAACTAGCTTTGATAGACTTATTCTATGTCACGCTAGTCGAATAGACAGTCCTTACTGATTGTATTGATATCTATTGAACCCATACATGACCGAAAGGAATATTCAGCTGCCTTAGCCATTAGTGTTCAGTAGCTGAAGCTGCTTGTAAACAACCATTTTCCATTAGAAAATAAAACTACAGAAACAACTTCCACGAGAGCCGGTAATCCAAACGTAATCTAAATATCCAAAACCCTAAGCTCAATCAATTTCCAATCATCAAACGAATGGATAATTTTTACTCAACACTGATTGGCGTCATACCAGGAAAAGATGTGAGCAAATTACCGCAAACCTCACCGATCGATCGCTCACAAAAGCCCCAAGCCTAATCCAGCGTAACATGTTCATATGCCGATCGCTAAACGATCGCTGGATGTTGACCACAAGTACAGGTGCTGCCGCTGCTCCTACTCCAAAACGCGCTGGAAGAACGAACCACCGCCCAACCAAAAGTGGTAAACCTCCGGCATGCAATCGGGGAGGTTTAAGACTCCCGGTTCCCGCGCGGCCACTCATTAACGATTACAATCGCGAACGCAAACGCCCAAACGGTACTTTAGCTGTTCCCGGATAGATGGAGAGGGGGGGAGGGGGGGGGGGGGTTGGCGCGGAAGCCTTATGTGGTAATAAATTAAAAAATTCGTTGCCCATTCTTCTTCGCCTCAGACATGCATGGTTTGGGTTTGGGGCAGATAAAATTGTTCGATTGCTCGCTGGTTGCAATTGGACGTGGATGCCCTTTTTTAAAGGAAAAAAGGGGAAAACAACAGCAACAGCATACGCTGAGAAAATTTTCCTCGAGGTACCATACGGTGGTAACTATTGCATTGTGGAAGTACCTAACCCACCTCCAGCGCAACTGCTTTGGACAGGTAAGCGCTGTTGGCGCTAGTTTTTGCTTCACGGGAAGGCTTCACAAACACTTCGATAGGGAATGGTCTAAAGACCAAAAGTATGTTGAAATTATGCTTTCTTTCGAACCTTCCACAAGAGACACCTGAACTTATGTCGCACTTGATTAGGGTAGGTGTATGGACCGAAGCCCAGTCTCAGACCAGGACCACTTTTGAACTTCGCCACTCCCTCGTTCTGTTCTGTACTCGTACCGTCAGTCTTTTCACGGTTCGATGCACGTTTTCCGTTACACCAGGCAAAGGTATCAGTTTTCTTCGCTCGACGGGAGCCAGTGAAAACGTTCAAATTAAAAGGCCCGTTTTGGAGGGAACCGGCAAACTGGGGTATGTGGAAACAGGCGAGAATTAAAGAACCTTATGCAGCAGAACAGACGACAAAAGCAAAAAGAGTCCTCGAGTTGTCAGCACAGTGCTCGAGTGGAAATGAGGAATAAAAAAACATGGCACGTGCTGGACAAATTTTTTTTTTTTGTTATTCTAACCCTCGGCCGGACGTTGGAAGCTCAACGACAGCCCACACCTGAAAGGGGTTTCATTCTGGTGTCCTGTTGGCCGACCCCAACTCTACCCACAAAAAGGACACTCAATAAAATCGATGTCCTCATTGAATGAGGAGTTTTTTTTTCGTCCATTCCACCCTGGATACGAGAATAATGGATACGACCATAACGAAGAATGATAATTGCCACACGCACAGCACAGACACACACCCCCTTGCGATCCCTTCGCAACGGACTTACCTTCCGGTCGTGGCAGGTGCACGGACCAGCTTGACGGCGAACAGGAACTGAATGGCACACACCAGCAGGCAGCACAGGTTCAGCGACAGGGACAGCGCGCACAGGGCTAACGTTACGTCGTACACGATGGCGTAGTCCTCCAGAACGGCGGGACCGATCGTGGGTGGTGGTGGATCGCGTCCGCCGGGTGAAATTTTCAGCAGAAAAATCAACGAAAGCAACGCCAACAGCAGCGACACTGGGGTTGGAGCAAGATGACGATCCGCAGCGGTGGTGGCGATGGAAGGTTGCAGCAACCGGCACAACAAGCCGGACATGAAAGAAAAAGAACGAGGGTGAAAAGATGAATGAGTTTCGTTTTGTCGGATTGGAAACAGTTTTTAGTTTGGAAAGCAAAAGAAGCACTATGTCATTCCGGAATGAACCCCGCCCGCATCGGACTCTGACGACGACCGGCATTGTCAGAAGAACCATAAACCAATTAGCTGAGGAAGGATCTTAGCGATGGGAAACGCGAGCGTCAGTGAGTTGTGTTTGAGTAACCAATTCACAGAAGAACCGATGCGAAGGGAGATGAAATGAAGAATCTTTCCAAGTCTCATAATCGTCGGTAATTGCTTTAACTGCTGTGGGAGAATGTTTTGGGTGCAAATAAACACTTTAAACTTCTTAATTGTATTGGTTAGTTAAAAATCCTTCTTTTAAGATGATCGTAACAAAAAGAAGTAATTGGAATTTATTTAAAGTAAATTGCAACCAAACGTACCGATCTGCCTAGAAACAGAATAGTTCGTATTTGAAAAACCAAACGGCTGATCATTATGAAATTTGAAGAATTTGAAGGACTCTGAAACCCATGATTTAAAGAGTACCTTTCTATAGATCTCTTAGCGAATGATTAGCAAGACATATTGTTGCGACGAAGGTACGACACCTTTGGAGCTCCAATTCGCCGAGCCGGGCGAAACACAGTGAGAAAAGAAAGATGAGTTAGAAGGTAGAAGACGAGATAGAAGAGATGAGAAGCAATCGAGTCGTCAAAGAGGAAAGACAGTACAGCCAACAGGACAACAGAGCAACGTAGAAAGCCAGGGAAAGGAAGCGGACGAGAAAGTGAGAATTATCATGTTAAAATTGTAATTGAGTGTACTAAAATTTAAATACAGTTTCAGAACTCCTTCCCCGACGGGAAAGTTATCGAAAAACTCAACCAACACATATATTCATATTTTTCACATGCAATTTTTATGCATATGTTGCGATGCAGTTTTACAAAGTTTCCAAATTGCATAACTGGTGAATATCATAGTAATTTTAAATGTAATTTTAAATATGAATAATTTAATATTGTTTGGCACGATAATCTCTAGTAGGCTTATCATTTCTAGCATAATAACTTGCTCTTAACTTTATTATCCAGTAAGCAACGTCACTGGCAAAATAACTTCCCAAACTCAAACTCCAATTATGTTTGTTTGCTAAATTAGTAGGGAACATGAATAAGCATTTTGAAACTAACCAATAGCACACATTTAAGTTAAAGCAAAGCAACACAACATAAAAGCATAATGGAAGTTTAAACCAGTTACAGTTACTGTTTTGAACCTCCATCATAATTCACCTAAAATTGTCTTCCTGCTTTTTCATTTCACTGGTTGTTTGTTAAACACCGAACGAAATTTTTATTTGTAGCTTTAACATACACACATTTAAACATTGTTTCTTGTGAGTTAAAAAGCACTAAAATGTTTCATATGTCTTTTTAAGTTTAAAAACAAACACACTTCCAAAACATTTATTAAATTACATAATAAAAAGCACCAATCAAAAAGAATAGGAAACGAAGAGATTAATGATGATTTATAAAAAGCTAAATTTAACTCATTTGAATACGGAAAATCAAACGTTGCAACCTTGAGTAAGTGGCGCCGTCCGTCCCTTGAAAGGTAAACAACTAAACATCATGTTTTTTTACGATGGTAATTTTTTTTCAATATTTTTTTTATCTCAAACCAATTCTTGGAGCGTCCATGGACAGTGGATGTAAGGTCGTATTTTACACATAACCGGAAATCTTATAAAATCAACGAACAAGTTGTTATTATTAAACCAGTTCCCGTACACTCCTTCAACCTACACCTAGATCTTTGCTGTGCACTTAGCATCTACCGAACGTGGGAGTTTTCAAAAGAGAAATATTCGCATACCACACACCATGTTTAGAGGACGTGTCCTTGCTTTGCTTGTTCGCGCACATGAATCCTCTGCTAGTGGCTCTTTGAACTGGTGGGCGCATTTCAAACTTTTATTTAAATCTCAATGTCTTAGAAATCACTCAGACATGAAACTTTTGAAGCTTTAAGAAATGAACCGATTCAATTTATAAACCGTGTGCCCTGTCACATACTCCGAGCATGACATGCTACGCAACTCGTGATGTTCACACCAAACATGCGGACATGTGTTTCCCCCAGCATATCAATCAACCTCTCTTAATGCTTGTTACATTTAAAAAGCTACAGAAAAAACTGCTATTCTTCGCGTACAAACAAATCAAACAACAGCTGCGTCCACCACGGCACACATTCTAAATGTGACAAAACGTGCAGGAGCATGCTTCCAACCCAAACTACACGCACGATTTGCACGTCCGATCCGAAGCCGCTCTTCCGGCACATGGTTACAGGGTCCCAAAAATAGCATCCGAACTAAAACGCACTGACGCCTCCATCAAGCGAACCCTTTCGGTGTGGCTTGGGAAAACAATTTAGTGGCGCTGCCGGGAACAGCCATGAGTCAGCGGTTCCATCTCATCCTATCGCATATCTCGAAAAAGAGTGACGTCATCCACCGCACACGCTCAACTCCTACAGAGGGATAACCTACCCAAACACAGCAAACCGAGGCTGGTTAACGCCTCCCGGGCACCGAACCGGTCCTTGTTCATGTTGATCGTACTGCTGAGGATGTTGTTGTTCGTCGTCGAGTTGTTGTGATTAAAACCGGCCAGCCCCATCGCCGCACCGCCGTTTCCGCCGGCACCAACTCCACCGATCGCACCGTTGCCCAGTGCCACCGTCAGTCCGCTGAGGGCGGATGCGTTGTTGTGTAGGATGCTGTTGCTGCTCGTGTTGTTGTTGTTGTTGTTGCCGGTGGCAGTCCCATTGCCGGTCGACGGTGTGATGAACGACGACGACAGCAGCCGGGGACCACCGTTCATGTGTTTGGTCGAGCCGACGGTCGACCGGTCGACGATCGGTGGCCCGGTGTTGGTCGAGTTGACCGTGGCGGCCGAGCTGGCCGATACGGTGGACACGTTCAGCGGTGGTATGGGGCGACCGAGGCCACCACCGCCGGCCGTGCCCCGTATCGAACGATTTTGGCCCGTCGTTACGGGCCCGGTATGGATGTGTTTTAGCATTGAACATGTAATGGATCGGTCCGGGGCCGGGCGCACGACAATTCTTCAGGTCGCCAACGTTACCTACCGCCACTGGGTCACCCCTGCACGTGCATCGTCAACCCACAGCGAGGCAGCACCCCGAAAATAGCCACTTTCTCACTCCCAACTCCGGCACGAACCGCCGAAACACCAATTTATCGATCAAAACGGGCACAGGTGGCTTTGATCGCGTTCAACGTTTGACATTTCTACCGCTAGAGCACACTCGCGCACATACCACCACCAACAGCGCCCGGTCGCTCGGTTACAGTGAATTGCGATTCTCCGTTTTTTCTGTGGCGATTAACCGCAAACTTTAGCCGTTTCTCAGGTACGGACCTTTTTAGCAACTCTGCGGGTAGAGGAATACACGAAATTGCACAAAACACTAATGACGCGCGATTAGAGCCGTGGCAGCAAACGAATGGACAATATTTCTTCGTCTAGCACCGTCTCGGCGGGTGAGAATGTGTGTGAGCAGAAACGCACGCATATCTCCAACACGGACGTAGTAAGCACAGCACCTTCCAGCGCGGAGCGGAATGGTAAGCAGGATTGTAACGGAACTTTCGATTCTGAATTGCAGCAACCTTTCCCTAGCCCACTCTATATGCACTGGAAATTACGCCATCCAGCCGTCGCAGCATCCTCCGTGTGACACTCCCGAATCAGAAGCTTCATCTCAGCAGCCACAAACACACTCGCACACACACACACGTCGTTCGTCACGCACGATAAGCACAGCCCGTTACACACAGATTAATCGATTCGTGCATCACTATTAATGCGGTTCCCTCACAAATTTTCAGCCAATATGGGACACGTTCCGCCTCATCGAGCGCGCGAGCGATGAAATTCCGTCCACACCGCGCGACCACCGTTCGAGCAAATGGCACCACGTCACAACAGCACAGCGTTGCCGGAGCAACCGCGGTCCATCTCACCCGGAGAGAGGAGGGAGTCTTTTCTGGAAACCGCGGCAAACCGCGACACGAACACTGGTTCGCGCTCTCGCACGAGAGTGTCTTCCGCGGGAGATCGCGCGCGCGTTCGAGCTGAATGGGAATTGAGATCGTGGTTCCCCGCGACCACCCGGCCTTTCGATCGCTTCGCCGCACGTTCTCTCGCTCTCCTGCTCGTTGACACGCCGTGTAATGCTGGCCAAATGACGACTATTTGGTGTCCGCGATCCGCCAGGATGTCTTCAGGATTCGTCGAAGTCCTTCGCAGGACTCCAACACACACACACTGGAAGACAGCGGTCGTAATCCTGCCCGCTGCAGCAGAGCTCCACGGTTGCAAACACTTCAGTATCTGTGGAAAGAATGCGGTTGCAGGGAAGAAGAATGAGCGAAAGAACAACAACCACCATCGGCATCGGAGGGCTGGAAAAACTGGAATCGCAGGCAACCCGCGCGAGCCGTGTACGTGTGCGAGCGAGACCGACGCGCCCAGCCCATTCAAACCGTGAGCGGCGGCAAACGAGAAAAGGGAACCGAATGACCTATCGAGTGGCCGCCACTGGCGCGCGGGAAGGGACCTGTGCACGCGACGGGACTCGTCGACTCTTTCCCACGGGCACACCACGAACCCCCCTCCGTGTACGGACCGCTGCCACCGGCTGCCGCTGTATGTGTGCGAACGGGCGCGCACAGGTAAAAGGAATTCTCCGCTCTGCGCTCCCGCCCTCCCACCGCCAGCAGGAGAGTTTACGTTTCGTGGCCGCGACCAACGGAAGGGAAAGGTATATTTTACCAGCGAAGATCTTGCCGCGAAGAGCAGATTGGCTCCGGTGGGTAAGTGTTGCTCTCTCGCGCTGGTTTTTTCCTGCACAAACATCGTGACACAGAGACAGCACGGCCGAACAACGAACCGGTAATATGTGTCAAACATGCCACACAGCTTCCCTAGTTCGAATCCGCTTTTTTTGCTGCTGCTGTTGCTGGTGCTGCTACTGATGCAAACATCATAAACATAAACGGATGGAACAAGATCGCGATCAGCAACGCAACGGAACCGAAGACGAAAATTACAACATTTTCCGCCGTCAGCATTTTGTGACAAAAAGGTATTTTCAAAATTTGTGTTTTATTTTTTGAATGTGGTAAAACGTTCTTTATTCAGTTAATCATTGTTTGGTAGCTCCTTGATAAGCTGCATCGTTACGTAACATGATTGTAGCAATGAATTTTTCGGCCGACTTGTTGAGACATTTTTATAAACTTGAATTGTACCCTGTTCATTGAGCGGTACCATATCGAGAATTCACTCGTAGTATCAGAAACTGCCAGTGACTGCACAACAAGCAACCAAGGAACGCATGGTATTGCTCTCCCTTTTGCATTCCTGTAGGCATTTTTCGCGCGCTTTGCTCTCCCGATCGCTCTATTCCCTTCGTTCGAAGGCCGATGGCTGAGGGATTACCTATTTTAAACCAAACTTCTACCATCGCTTACACGCACACCATCCAAACAACCAACTTTTGTATGTTTGTATGTGTGTCTGTGTCTTTGAATAAAAGGTCATCCGGTGATCATGTCCACCCGATAACGGGTGACCGGGCGATCCTACAGGTTGCTTTTTCACCTGCATTTTCATCACCTCACTCGGCTACCTGCTGCCACGCTACGCCGGTGCATTTCACTCAGACGCTTGCAGCCAGATCCGGAACGATGATAGAACAAGGTGCATTTACTTGAACGGTGTAGGGAGTTTCGCATCGAAACACGAACCAGCTCGGCTCTTGGTCTCTTGGTTTTAGTATCGTTTTTATTCCAACGGTAAGACCTTTCGCATGCATCCATCATCATCATCATCGCACCTTCATTATCTTCGCTCCATAGGAACAACCACATCAACCCTTCGAGGGGTATCTTGTTTTGTTTTCCCCGCCGGTAAATATTTTGTGAAATTAATCGATAAATTTTGCTTTCTCGCCCGTTGACCCAAACAGGACCTCTCCCGATACGGCTCATTCCATCTGGGTGTCTGTCCGCAATGGAGAGGCAATTTTTTACCCAGCAAACAAAGGCACGGACCGGACAGGCTTCATTGCGCTGTTCGCAATGTATCCGTTTCGCTTCTCATCGCACCAAACCCGAAACCACCGGTCGGACAATAATTGCAGCGTACTGGAGCAGGTTTTGGCGACACCGTGAGTGCTCTCACTTCACCATGCCACCGATATGTATGGCTTCATTATCGGGCTCGTCGCAAACCAGCAGAAGAGAAAACCAGCGGTGCAGCGGACACTGCAGCGAAACATTTCAACACCTCTGAACCCACCACCATCCATCATCCTCGGGCCAATGAACTCGCCGAAGGGACGAAATCAAGCGGAAACGTTCGGGCACGCTGCTCCTTGTTTGCCTCCGCAACACCGAACCGATCGAACCGAAAGGCGCGAACGAGAGTTCGAACCACTGCGAGGAAAACCCTATGCTGAACCAACTAAAAACAACTGCACCGGAATGCGTTTGTTTATTTACTCGAGGCGTTGCCCGTTTTTTTAAAGGTCCATAGTTTTGAGTAGTGTGTATCTTGCGCTTCGGCCTTTTTATCTTTCCTGTTACAAAACTCCTCTTGTGTGTGACCGCTACGGCGTTTACGATTTTATGACGCAGGGCCAAACTGGGGCCATCCCATGTTCTTTGATGGTGATACGGATATTGCATAAGCAGCATCCGCAGCAGGAAGGCAGAATTAGATTTGTTTTTCGATGTGGCAATAGTTTTAAATCATGCCTGGTTATGTTTGAAATTTAGTCAAACCAAGTGCCTTGCCATAAATTTGACTAGCGTATAACAGATAACAGATTTAAATTTCGCCTGACTTAGGTACAATTTATTTCTTTTTGTATTCAAATCTCCCAACATTTTAAATTGAATATCTGCAGCCAAATAGACCAATTGTGCATGTCATGGCGGTAGTGTCCAAAACTTTAAAATATGCGATTCATTACCGCAAATTCTCGGACTCTTCTCGTTTTTTTTAATTATCAGCTGGCTCGAATTGGATTACGGCTTCCGTTAGGTTTTAAGACCCGCGCAATGAAGTTGTCCAATTTTTAAGGTATTTTTCCCCCTCAGCGTATCGTACACTTATTACCCACAGCTCATTAAAATACTTGCGCCATAAAAAAGCCACCCAGCAGACTGACGACGGAAAGAGGTCAGCATTGTTTACGCATTGTTAGCCGGCACCTTGCGCAATCCGATGATGGGACTGTCCCCAAAAGTAACTGGACTAATATTTGTGGCCGTACCCGCCGACGAGTCTAATGCTTACAAAATGTCTTTTCATTTTCTCAACGTAATAGACACATTCCGCCGCGGTCAGTTTGAGTCCCGCGCCGTCTTGGAGCCGTTGGATTTGTGCGAGCGAAGAATGTTTGGAGAGCGACGGTGGACCAATTCATTATTCCAATGCAGGCCAGATTTTTCACGACTTCGCCCTCTCGGCACGCTGATGCAAGGCAGGTGTTTTCTTTCTCAGATCGCACCCATTCCAACCCCTCGGTCAGTTCTGCGGACCCCAAGCGCCCAAGGATTTATGATAATGGAGTCTTCTGCTAGCCACTTCGGTGCTGCGGATGAGGTAACTGTTGCACGACGGTCAAAGTTAAATGCAATAATTGAATACGAGAGGAGCAGCGCGATGGGAAAAAGAAGCGCACTCCTTCGCAAACGATAAGCGACCGGGTCGCTGAAACGACGCACACCAGTTCCACCGTCGATTTCTTCACGAACCTGGCCGCAGGCCCGACTGACGTCCCGTTCCCTGTTTCACCTTCCCGAATCCCGTTCCCAGGGGAAAAGTTATGAAGTCCGCGATCTGCACGGACTAACGAGTGGAAGCAAGGGGAGCTAAAAATATAAGCATTTCAACTCAACTAAAAACAGAAAACTACAATAATAGAGTGGTCGCAAGCTATCGGGTGACAATTTCCTCGACCTGTAGTGAACGAGAAAGGCTCAATGATATTCGCTGCCTGCGTTTCGTACCGTAATTGCGACACATTTTGGCAGCGAAATTAGACGGTAGTCTCCGGCGTAACCGGAAGAGCCAACATCGGAAGCTACTTCGCACTTAATTAATCGGCAAACTTCCCATCAGGGGCGGACAGCGGGCGGGAAAGACGGCACGTCGGATTCTGGCACGGCGGACCAAGGCGCTACCGACAGCGGAGCATAATGGATGGTCATTTTAACGGGTGTTTTTTTTCGACTCGGGACATTCCCGGAAGCTTTGTCTTTTGCGCGGCAGTATCGCATGTGTTCGAGCGGGTTGTTTGAAATAGAGAGCTGTTGCTTGTTTCCTTCCGTAAGCCTCATTGGGAAGAAGGGAACGAAGGTTTTGTGCTTCTTTCAGAGCCCATTATATGGCGTTGATGCTTCTGATTCCGATTAAACTTTGCAGAATCTCCGGAGGAATGTATCTAGTGAAGAACCGGAAAAATGATGTTACTCTAAACATTCCTATATCTTGTAGCGATGTTTGTTTTCAATAGGGGAAAAATGTTTTAGGTGTAAATTTGATAAATTGTCGCAATCTTCGTTAAGTAGCGTCATCTTTTGGAGGGTAATGCAACTATTTCTTCTTACCTAGTGAATTCTCTATGGCTAACTCTATTTCTAGCCTTTTTAAACCTGGCCAAGACAACACTGATCTGTTTTTTTGTTTTAGGTAGAAAATTGGAAAGTCTTTCTATAATAGTTCGTATTTCATTCGCCTAATGTTTTGACCAGTTGCATCCTAACTTTATAAGTTAAGCTAAACTATGCTAAGCTGTACTTTACTAAATTGCACTATCATCTTTCTTACCGCCGTAGAGAAGCACTGCGAGCCTCGGACCATGCGCGCATTCCCTCGAAAGCGGCCACGGACGCGGATCAGCAGACAAAAAACAGCATGTGCCCAACCTCCTGCACCAGATACAAGACAGTACAATTACGCTAGCGCAGCGCACTGGGAACAAATCGCAAGGGAACAAACAGCCCGGGCAGCACGGGCGGGCGGTTTGACCGGAAACCGGAAAGCCTCTCGTTCCACGGGGTCTTTGCACCTGATCGGGCTGAGAAATAGAAAATTATTCCAGCGCGCGACCACGACGTGCGGAACGTGAAAAATCCGCTGCCACCGGTAGAACCATGCACCACCTCGCCGTGGCCCGGTTTGCCTCATCGCAAGGCAGTGTGAAGCAGAATGCGGCGTGGTGGTGAGCCAGCCCGGCCGTGTGTAATCTGCGCATGGTGCATAATTAATTCTACGACCGCGCCAATCTATATTCTACCATCATTACCCACCCCCCGTGCAGCCGCCGCCACCGCCGGAGCCGATGGATGCTCCATAATTGAACAACACCTAGGCTCGTAACGGCTGCGTACGCGCAATGCAACCGTCTTTGCCTCCCGCGAGCCCCGACACGGCTGGTGTTCATTTCTTTCCCCATCATAGTTTTGTTTTTCGCCCTTCTTCCACGCCTCACCGACAACCGCTTGCCGCACCATTTTCCACCTGTCCCAATCGGAACGCTCGGCCAGCATAATATGCAATTGGAGAGCGAAATGCCTCCCGCCGAAGCCGGAAAGAGATGCTGGGCGGAGCGCGGACCGGCGAATTAGGACGGAAGACGGCTAGCTAAATCAACCTGCTCGTCCGAGAGCGGACCACGGGCGAGGCGATGGTAATTAGAAGTGATGGAAAAATTATGCCCCAACAAAGGGCGCACGATGGACGTGGATGTCGGTGGGACTTGTCGTTTATGCAAATACGAGTCCTTAGGTGGCATCTCGGATGATGGAGTGTGCGGCGAAGGAACAGGACCGCTGCCGTGATCATGATCCACGGCCACAATTAAGCCAGTGTCGTAAACAAGTCCGACGTACTGTGCCACCGGTTGCCGGAGTGAAGGACACAACTCCCGGCTGGAAGGCTGGTGTGCTATTTCGCGTGCCGTGCTTAATTACGTGTCTGCATAAACTGGACGTCGGGCACATCAGCATTACGGTTGCCCAGTAGCAAATCTGCCAGAGCACAAACGTGATAAATGGGCTAGCTCGATAGCCTTTTCGATTAAAAGTCGAAAAATATTTCATAATCAGACAACGGAAACTAGCCATCACTGGTCGCACTGGGTATCGCCAGCTTGCCCGCGCTGCAAGGTAGAGCCACGCGACATAATTTTATGTGCGGTTTGTAACCTACATTTTTGCCCGTTTACAATTTCCATACATAATCGGAGTCGCAACATTCGCCCAGTTCTCACAGCGAAACCCGTTGCCCGTCCCATAAACGATGCGGACATGATAATTACCGCCCGATGGCCATTTAATTTTACAGCCTCGTGAAAGTTCCTGCCCGAGAGTTCGACGTCGCCGAAATGTGATAATAACCGGAAATTTGCCTTAAACGGTTCATCTCCACAACGATCGCTTTACAAATAATTCCCTTTTTTATTCTTTCCTAATTTATTTGTTTACGCGGCAAGGTTAATTCGTCCGCGAGTGTTGTCCGGTGCCTTCCGGCGTGCATAGTTTGCACAACTAATTCGGCCGTTTATTAACCGGCGCTTTTAACACCTTCCGAGCCGACCGTACGATCGGGCGTTCTTACAACTAGCCTACTATCTTGTGGCCGCGTTTCGCTGATTCATAAATTGATTAATCGTTCAGTTTCGATATTTTACCACCAATTATTCAATCCATCCAATCCGGCCCAACTATTCGTACCCAAGCACCTACCCCCCCCCCCCCCCCCCCCCCCCCCCCGGAACGGGAGGGACGCCATGGGAAGAATATGCTGAACACCAGCAACACAACCAGCTTGCAGGCCTCATCAAAATAAGAAAAAAAATGTATGCTCAAAAGGCATTTCGAAAATGTAGCCGGGAGGCGAAACGGAGGCAAGAAGATTTCCGAAAAAGAACCCGCCAAACGCGTCTACATAACAGGCTGAAGTTCAGAAACCGGTTTCGATGGCTTCAGCTTGGTTTTCGGTTGGCTTTTATTTTGGCAAAAAATGCTAATAATAATACCGAAATACACCGACACGCATTCGACACGAGCGCCGTCTCGGGTTCGACGGGGGAGCAAGGAGTGGTTTGAAAAGTTTTAGAGTGCTGCATTATTGTTTAAAGTAAAGCCAGGATTATGACTTCAGTTGCCGTTGTAGATAAACATCGTCACTGCTTTCCACTGGCTCATATCGCAATAAGCCAAGCCAAACAAAAAAAACGATCTCATGGTTGTGCTGTTGTTCGTGTCTGTGTTGCCAATGGCAACGATTCGGACGCCATTTGACGTCTGCGCCGCAAACCGTGTCAGGCTTTAAATTGCCACCATTGCCACTGTAAAACTTTACAATGTAGATCTCGTCGCCCGGTAAATGGCCTGCCGGGTTTAAGGTGCCGTTGCCATTTGAACTATTTCCGGCCCAAGAAGGAACGCCACATGTGTTCCTACGTTCGGCGAATGTAGTACGGTTTCCCCATAAACAAATCCCACAACGCGCCGCACGACCGCACCATCCGGCCGGGTGTAATAAACCCAGTCACCAGTGCGGAGTCACTGTTTGCTAAACATACGCACCTGTACGAGACTGTTTCTGTGTGTTTTTCAAATGTTTACGTGGTTAACGATGCCGCCGGAGGCAGATGCTTGCGAGTTTGTTGCAACTGCACTCGAGCACGAGAACGGGAGCAACTGATTTTGCTTTGCCTTTGGGTACAACCGTCGCACAAAAAAAACTACGGCTTCACAGGGTACGGTTCGCCGCAAACGTGTCGACCTATATTTTCGGTCGGCCACCTAAACGCGGCTCAGCGCGACCATCCGGACCCGGAATCAACCGCACCGTACGCACCTTTTGCACACAAAACCACGCGGCTTTCTGCCCCGTTCAAGCTTCGACAACCTTCCGAGCGTACGACGGACGAACGCGTGCTCGCCTGCTTGCGTATACGCACGGGAACAGGTAAAACGACCGTTGCAACGCGCCGCGCAAACGCGCACTCACCGACAATTTGAATCGTTCTGGCGGCCGCGCATGCAGCCAACGCGAAAATGCTCGATCATTGGAGAGTTGGGTGGCGGAGAAACGGTGGCGCTGGTGAGCACTACAACGACCGAATTTTGCTGAGATCGAAGGTGGGCCTGTTGACCACTTGTCTAAAAACTTAAATAATTTAATTAATTCTTTCTGAAAATAGAGAAAACATTAATTTCGGATATATAGGCAGGTATTTTATGTACACACACAATACCATAGTACCTAAAAAATTGCCATGCCAATTGCATTCTTTGTGATATCTTTTATTTCACACATTCGTAGATGGACCACGAATGTTAAAATTTGATTTAAATTAATTTGATGGTGGGAGAGGCGCCGATTGAGTTGATTAAGTTTAGTTTTATATTCATTTTAGTTTGTGATCCTACTTCTTCCGCTTTACTCACCTGGTCTCCTTAAGCCAAAAATCATTAAAGTGAAAAAATATAAAAATAATCATTTTTCGATACAAAATGTAGTCGGCACACTTTTTTGGTACACTACTGTGCTTTGCAGGGTTCGTTTCTGACCATGCACCACGTGCCCTTTCAGTATGGTTCGTATGAATGATAATATTTGTTGTCTGAGGGAATGAATACCCGAATATGATGACATGGCCGCGTGGTAGGCTATGCCGCGGAAGATGAAAGAGAATATAAGCGTTTTTTTAGAAGAAATATAAGTGCATTGGTTTTACAGGAAAGCAGTGGACTTGATTCGTTTCAATGAGTTATGATCTCTCGCCTTCGAGTTTTTTGAAGTCCTTGAGCAGTCCTTTCGGCTTTTTTCACAAGGACAAGCGAGGCATAGGCAGATGTCCCGAACAAACGGTGTAAACTCCCAATAACGTAGTTATAGTATTTAGTATATAACTTGCTATGTTTTCAAGATTTTTTTTATTTATCTGATTTCTCGCTGTTGGCATGTTAGGGAGGGAAATACTACAAAATATTGGTGTTAGAAAACACAATTTTAAATATGATGCGGGACTATTTTACTAATAATTTCAGTAGTAATATTTCTGTGATATGCTGTTCTATGTTGACACTCTCCAACCATAGCGAATGGATTAAACACAGATCCAGTTGCGAGCAACGTTGTCTTTATTCGATTTTCATTCCACGGTGTACACACAGAGACGAGTTGGTGAGCAATTTGGGATACTATTGCAAATAGCGCAACAACAAAAAATACTCGCACCGTGCAGTTGCGGTTCATGTAACGTGTTTTTATTGAATACACTATTAAATGTATGTATATATTTATATAACTCTATATCCATTCGTCGATGTAGCATGGATGCAGTGGGGGAGAAAAAGTTAGACACAGTAAGGGTTTCGTGTGTTGCGTGTAAAGGGAATCACCGCTGGCTGCACTAAACAGTCCTTAATGTTTCTTCTCCCAACCATAGTTTTGCTTTTCTTTCCACCCAGCGGTGATTTATTTCAATTTCACTTCTCGTGGTTTGAGTCAGCATAAGAGAAAAGTGTATTATTTAGTGTATGCATGTGTGTGTGTGTGGCATTATTTTGGACACTGGTGGACTAAGTGTTATTACATCATTTTCACATTTCACAGATTAACTACTATCAGCGCGTGTACTGGAGAAGGTGTAGTTGCATACTTAAATCGCATGTTTTTTTTTTGTGTGTGGATTTTCCTGGGCTGATTAACGGGAACAAAAAGCAAAATTTGGTGAAACTAAGCGGTTTTCCTAAACAAATGCAGAACAAAAACAAATAAGCGTAAGACAAACGTTCGCTTCTCTAGTTGCGCGTTCAGTACGCTTGCTTGCCTAATCATCCGACTCTGACAGGATTCGCTATACTAGTTCATCCATGAAAGCTAAAGTAGTAGTATTAATTTTCCGTTTTTCTAGTTTTCCACCGCCTAGCTGTATTCCTGTTCCTTATACCATGACTAAGACGACCCGCTGCACTGAAAGAAATCAATCCATTGCTTGAATCGACTGTACGGTACGTTACTAAATAAAGAGTCCCGTGTTCCCTTTCTCCCCCTATCGGCTGCGTTTAATCGAACCGCTGCAGTTCGCAAGCACATGGGGTGTGTTATTTGACCAACCAATAAAACACGGATGCACGTTGTTCTTTTTGCATAGTTACGAATGTCTAGTTGTATTCCCCTTCGCACCATCCATCGCGTCCTTGTCTTTGATTATTAATTATCGCATTTATGAAAAATATATCCATTCCCAGTAGATGTAGTAGAGAAACTCAAAATGAAGAAGAAATTGAAAAAGATGGGCCCACAATTGTTCGATCCCGGAACCCGGTGTCGGAATACGAATGCTTAGACTCGACCCGTCGGTCATTCCAGAACGAAATCGCTTCTCCGTGCCTCACACACGCACACGGAGAACACGAAACGGAACGAAGATCTCCAATCCAACAAACATGAAGCGAAGTGTAGAGAGGAAGGAGGGAAGGAGGGCGGGGTGCGGGGATTAATGCTACCACGCGGGAGAGGCGGCTCTTCAGTTGAACGGTGGCGCACATTGTTAGCTGAGGGACAGTTGGCCGAGCGCAAGCAATCGCTCGACGGCCGCATTGATATCGCCGAACGACGCAATCAGGGCCTGGAGGTTGGCCTCCCGGTTGACGAAACCCATGGCCGCCAGCTGCTCCAGCTGCGACCGGTAGCGTTCCTCCGGTGGAATGTTCGTATCGGCCGTACCCGACGCCATCCCGTTGATCATGCGGGCCATAAACTCCGAGAATAGTGCGTCATTGTTCGGCGGTGGTGCCGCGCCTGCACCGGCGGCAGCTCCAGCGCCCGGTGTCGCCGAGCTGGGTGTAGTGTTCGTGGCGCCCACTCCCGTTGCACCGCCCGGCATTGGCGGGATGCCCATCGAGCTCATCAGTCCGGGTGCGGCCGAACGCAGCTGCTCCATGCCCTGCTGAATCTGCATGATGGCGTTCAGTGCCTGCGGATTCGTGACCATCTGCTGCACCTCCGGGTTCTGCATTTGGCGCAGCAGCTGCGGCATCATCGTGCGCATCTGCTCCTGCAGTGCCGGATTGTTCGCCAGCAGCGGGTTTTGGCTCATCAAGTTCGCGGCCATTGCCGGATCGGCAGCGAGCGCTTCCATCATGCTCCGGGTGGCCGGTGAGTTCAGCATGTTCGACATGATCGACGGGTTCTCCGACATCTGCTGCATCAAACTCTGCATGGCGGGCGTATTGAGCAGTCCAAGCGGCGTACCGGCCGCATCCGTTGCGCCGGCACCGCGCCCAGCAGCAGCACCACCAGCGGCACCGGCGGCAGCACCTGCACCACCGCTGCTCCACGGATTCGGCAGCGGGCTCCGGTTCTCCGTGCCCTGCTGCGGATTGGCGCCGCCGGCGCCACTGGTGCTACCGGAATCGGACGTACCGGAGTACGGATTGCGGAAGGTGGCGTTCATCATCGGCTCCTGGATGTCGCGGTAGATCCGCTGCAGCGCACTGTACCCGCCCGGTACGCTCTCGAGATTAGAAATGGCACGATCATGCGAGCGCATGAGCTCCTGCAGCATCGATGGGTTGCGCGCGAGCTCCATGGTCTGTCGGAGCAGCTCCGGGTTGTTCAGCATGTGCGAAATTTCCGGATTGCGCTGCATCAGCTCCTGCATCTGCGGGTTCGAGGTCAGTATCTGGCGCATCGTGTCCGGGCTGTTCATCATCTGCTGCACGAGCGGATTGTCCAGCACGGTACGCATCAGATCTGGGTTGTCCAGCAGCTCGTGCTGCATGCGCGACTGCAAATCCATAAAGTTGCTCTGGGTGCCACCGAGTGCCCCGAGCCCGGCCAACCCGCCCAGCTGGTTCAACCCGAACGGCGTCTGCGAAACGTCGGCCGGCGCCCGTCTGGTACCCTCCGCATCGGCCCGCGGGGCCGCCTTAATCACCAGATACACCGTCAAGCCCTCCTTGATGTTGTGCGTCTTGAGCGTATCGGTGTCCTTCATAATCTTTCCGGCAAAAATCAAACACACCAGCTCCGGGTTTGTTTCGAACTTTTCCGCAACCACAATTTTAAGCTGTAAGAAAGCGCACGTAAAGAACAAATCAGTTGTCATATTGCATCATGCGCCCGTCGGTGCATTTTCGCCCCCCAATGGTTGCCGAGAATCCGAGCGGATTATATTATTCAATTAAGCAATTCCAGCCAAAGGTGATAAACACATTCCTACATTTGCAACCTCCACTCCATGCTATACACGTATCACACGACTGCGGGTATGTGTGTGTTGGTGTGCGATGATCGTTCCAGCGCGGATGCAGCGGAAACCACACGCACACACTGACGACGGCTATGTGTCATGTTTTTGTTCGATTTTTCCAAGTCACTCTCCACTCTCGCGGACGACCTAAAATTCTGCCATGCCAAGGGCGATAATTTTCACTTCTCGAAACGTGCAAAACATCTTGCTGTAAGCCGGTTACCCGTGACGTCACGGTACACGGCTTCCCGGATGAGCACGAACGAGAAAATTCTAGAATCACTTGAACACACCGCACACCATCATACGGCACGCTTCTGCAGATTGCCGTCGGTCAGACACACACGCCCGCCGCCATCACCGCCTAGCACTTTTCATCTCGAAGCCACTCGAGCTCGTTTACAACACTTACATCTTTGATTTCCGCATCGTCGTCGACCTCAATGGATTTCCTATCTTTCGGAGTTTTCACCAAAATGGTGATTTTTTTCCCACTCGCTCTGTTCTCAGCCATTATTTCTGCCGTTCGTTCCGTGTGTCGTCTGTGTTGGTTGCTGTGTTTGTTTTCAAGATGGCTACCATGACGGGCCTATGTTTATAATCTTCAAATGTCAATGCTCTTGACAGCTTTTCTTGTTGTTGTTCTTAGCAGCCGTCAAAGCTGTCAAATCTTGCGAGCAGTTTCGAGCAAGGAGATATATAGGAGGTGGCGTCATAGCGATCGACCGTTTTTTTTTTAGCAATTTAACCTCAGCTGTCAAAACGGCTGTGTAGTGGGACAGAGAACACACACGTACGGTACAATTTTGACAACTGTGGTCAATCACCGTTTCACTCTTTCACGGCGACCAAATGTTCTACATGTCGGCACCTCCTATATATCTCCTTGGTTTCGAGCACGGCCAGCCGACCTCCCAATTGGGTGACCGCGACCAAAGAGCGAGCGGACGCGGAGGAGCGAGCTGAAAGAAAATAGGGCAGCTCAATCGGGGGAGCGAGATGCAAAAAGAGAATGAGAGAACCAGAATCTTGCGCACACGCGGACCCATCGCCAAAACATGGACAAATTTTAAAACAATTTAACAGAATTCTGATTTATACGGCATTTTCAAGCCTAAATAATTACAAAAAAAAACATTTCAGTTTTCTAACACGCTTTTTAGAAATGCATGAAATACCCAGAAAACTGGAACAAGACGCTGTTGGCAAGAAGATCCCAAGTTCTGAGCTGGCTCCGGAGCCGGCTCCAGAACCGTTTGTGCGCTCCGAAACGCACATCACTAATCCGATCCAATGTGAGGAATCCGAACCCTTTTTCGAGGTCCAAAATATCCCAACCCTGGTTAATCCAGATCCCGAGAAATCTGAATCCGAATTCCGGATTCTCCAGATCTGGAATCCGATCAGGATTCCATTTCCCATCACTACATCGAATACACCAAGAATCTTTAAATTATCTAAATTTCTTCTCTTTTAATTCATTAAATTTGTTGTAAAACGGCTCTTTTAAAAACATTATCCGGACATTAACGGTAACTTCATAGTGAAATTAACTGTTAAGTGGAAAAGGGCGAGAAAATGCAATACATTAAATTGTTTGCATAAATTTTGAATGCAAGCGATTAATAGAACGGTTTGTTAATTTCTCATCCTTTTGGTTTCTATAGGTGGTTACAAAAATACAGAATAAAAAATGGAATTTCACGTCAACTTTCATACGATCACTAAATGGATCTTTTCCTTACTTCTACGCGAGAAGAAACTCAAATAAAAACAAACGCTTTCATTTATATGGCAAATTTCACAATTCAAACATTTATTATCAGATCTGCAAAGTGAAAATGTCATTTCCGATTGTGCGAAGAAATACTATTCATAATGTAACGTTTTCCTCCTTTTTTCTTCCAATGGTCGCGTGTAGAATCCTTCTATAAGGGTTAGTGTTAAATTTGGTATAACAAACGTGTCTGCAATCAGAGGCATCGGTATCGAGAGCAAGAGTCAGCTAGCCCGGCGAGCAGCGATGGGACGATATTATCCTATTACATTTGCTAGACGCGCCGTTGACCGTTTCCCTATGGCGAGACTGACCACCTTGTCCCGGACACGCGAATTTCGATAAGCCTTGTACTTTACGGAATTTCGGTTGGTTTTGTATACTAACAAAGTGATATTGTGCAGCTCAATTATGCTAGTAATACCTTAACATTCATGTGCCAAAATCTAAACGTTTAGCTTGATGTAACTACAGTCTTTTTCAATTCCTTCCAATCAACTTTCTCGCCCACCGATATTGGGGTGCGGCGACGTACATCGTATTCCGATCGTCTTCCAGCATGCATGACGCTTGGCTGCATTGCCATAGGATAAGATTTCAATCGCTTCCCGTTTCACTTTCATTCCGTTTAGCAGTAAATGTGTAGCACGCAACTCCTCCTACAGCTTGCAGTAGTAAACACGCAACGTTCTCCAATGTGTTGTGTAAAAAACGGTCCAAACCAAGTCAGGTACAAATTGTCCATAGAGTGCGCGCAAGATTCGTTCGAGCGTGCGTTTACCCTACAAGAGAGAAACAAACAAATGTCTCCCCTTTTTCCGCACAAGAGAGCATAATCGCAATAAGGTGGGAAATCCATCTGGGACAAGAAGGATTTTGGATGGTGCGGGTGAAGAGAACGCCGGCCGGCCGTGTACGATCGGTGATCTTGAACCAACGAACGGGGATCAAACCAACCGTACCGTACGTTTCCTCACCGCATATGCATTCCGTATACATCGTACGGAAAAATTCGAAGTAATCATAAGGGTGAGTGTCTTTAATGCTTTTCGAGCAATGGATGAGTGTGATACGAGCACGATATGGGAGGTGATAAACGCACATTAACAACACATCACGGCATGCACTACACAACAATGTTGCAACGGCGGCATCTTGATCGTTTGTTTGGCCGTTGTTTTAATAACTGAACGAACAAAAAAAAACTAACCAAAATCATGCCTACACGTGCGGAAGCAGCAAGTCATTTGAGCTGCAAGGATTGATAAAATTTACTTAAAAAACACTACTTTTCGTTCATTCATTTGATGGTGGTTACAACAGTTGCTTACACTACATTTACTATCGCATCAAATTTAATTCGACACAACGCATGGTGTCTTTCTCTCTACCGCACAACTCGGTTCTACGTGTGTACTAATAGCTATTAAATGCTTTAGAATATAGTTAAGACATATATTTTGTTCGCACGTGAGAGATTATGTACGTACGTTGTTGTGGTTTCTGGATGAAGGTAACATGCTACTGCCGAAGGCAACTCTTGCACTAACATGCATCGCGTATTAAATCATACTGAAAATGGTGCAAAGACGATAGTTTCGTGCAAATTGGAGATAAGAGAAGAGAAAAGTAAATGAAAACGTAGTCAAAGTTATAAAATACGATGGGTATGGTGCAACAAGCAAAAACATTCGATCATGCCAGGAAACGTGCCAGATGAAAACTAAGCTATCATAAAATCGTATAAAACATACATCTGCATAGAACAGGTATGCAGATAACTAGCTCGATAACATCTAACTCGATTGATCTGTTTCCGCTTTTGGTGGTAGTTTCAGAACGTCACTGAATCGTTATTGATTTCAACTCGCCTCACAATCCTCACGCACACACACACACACACCTTCTCTATAGAACATTTGCAGCCTGCGTATATCGTCTATATGCTAAAGGAAACGGAACGGAAACGGAAGCGTATGTTTCATTTATGGCGGGAGGAAGGCTAGTATGGTGAGAGCTATACGACGGCATGCTGGCATAAAACTCGCAATGGGCCTAACGTGATTCCACACGATTTTAAAGGGGCATGATCTGTTCTGCACTCGTGTAGTTTCCAATTTCGCTTCCGTGCATATCTGCACCGGTAGCTTGGGCCGGTTGGGGGAATGAAACAATAAAGAAAACACTGACTTGACTGGATGATTAAGATATGATGTAGCTGCAGCCGGTATTTAAAGCCACATTCGGTTATGATAGCAAACGAAAAACAAAGGTAAAACAAAACAAACCGAATGGAAGGAAAAATCCAATAAAAACACACATACATAAGATATACACACACACATATATATCAAGAGGAAAAGGTGACCTCTCGTCATCACCCGTTGGCAGTCGGAGCACCGTTCTGACAGGCTTGTTACCGCAACTATCGTCGGAGAGTGGCAAGGACATTCTCCGGCCGGGAATGTGTTCGATCATGTCGACACGGCGATGAGATGAGCTGGGTGAGCTATAGGTGAGTGGTATGTGGTGTTTGATTCAGCGTATGGGAACGTAATGCGTAACGCCTGCTAGCAGCCGGCAGGCGATACTTGTCGTGAGCTGATCGATGCCAGCGAGAATAGTGCTTCGAATTTTACCAAACGATGCACGGGAACGGTTTACTCAGTTCTTACTGACACTCTTCAGCATGCCCGGTACGCGCCTCGGTCCGTGGTCGTGCACGGTCAGGTCGGGCTGGGGCAGCAGGTGGGGCGGATGTTGCGAGTGGCCCTGCTCCCGGGCCTCGCTTCCGGTAGCGCGCGAGGATGACCCGGCCGGGGGCGGTACGAGGTGCACGGGAATGGAGTTGGATTCGATTTTTTTCTTCAGCCCACGGAACGTTTGGGTCATGTTGCGCAGCTGATACCGTAACGAGCTCGTCATCTCCTTCTGCAGCTGCTGCACCTCCTGCAAGTCCTTGCGCAGGTTCTGGTACTCGTTCTTCACTTCCGTCACTGACTCCAGCAGCTCCATGACGGACTCATTCTCCAACGATTCTAGCTCGTTTTCGTCCAAATTGCGTTCCACGTCCGTCAGCTTCAGTGCGAGCGAGTCGAGCTGGACTCCGGCCGTGTCCACCTAGGGGGGAATTGGAAACAGGCAAACGGAAAAAAATACACAAAAGAAGGCGTCAACCGCATCGGGCGGATAAGAAAGGATACAGATGCGGCCACAGCAGCTCGCGAAGGCACTTACACATTTTTCCAGATCGCACAGCGCGTTTGAGATCATGTTTGCTACATTAAAACAAACCACTGGAGCGACACGAACCGTTTTTATTCTAACCAAACACTGAAAACATAGCAACTCTACACCTGATAAAGTTTTTCAATCGTTTTTTTTTGTTTTGTGTAGTTGGAGAAAATGTCCTGACAGTTGTCAATTTTTGAAAAAAACGCCCCGCAGTTTAACGCAGTGTTGCCAATTCATTTCCAAACGATTTGTTTACTTTTAGCAAATGGCCTAATCATCGAAAACTTCAATTTGATTACATCTTCAATTATTATGTAGCAAATAAGAAATATTATCTGCTCTATAATACCATTCCGTTGCTTCAATATATTTAAATTTCGAATGTAAACAATCGGTACGAAGCGAACTAAACGTAGGGTTATAAACGCGCGACGCTACCCACACAAATCTGGGGCTGCAAAAAGAATCGATTTGTTGTGATCGCCCCATCCCATAAACAGCGGATGTTTTGTTGAGCGAACGAAAAACAATTGCTGTTTTTGTTCGTGGTGCGGAAGTGTTTCGCGTATTAATCCATTACCACCAGTTCCCTGCCGGGACATTCTTCTACGTTATCGTGCGATCGTAGGGAGAAAATGTCCACCGGTCGCTTTGTGTCGTCGGCCTCGATCGGTAGCACCAGCACCTCGTCCAGCACGCAGATCTCGGCCAACGTGCCCATCTCCAACACGGCCAACAAGTGGAAGCGTGAAAATGATTGCGACGAATTTGTCGGGGCGCGCCGCTCCAAGCATACGGTGGTGGCGTACAAGGAAGCGATCTACGTTTTCGGTGGCGACAACGGCAAATACATGTTGAACGATTTGATTCGGTTCGGCGTGAAGGACAAGTCGTGGGGTCGGGCGTTTGCCACCGGGACCCCACCCGCACCCCGGTACCATCACTCGGCGGTCGTGCATGGCACGTCGATGTTTGTTTTCGGTGGTTACACCGGCGACATTCACTCGAACTCAAATCTTACCAACAAGAACGACCTGTTCGAGTACAACTTTCAGAACGGGCAGTGGACGGAATGGAAGTTTATAGGACGCACACCGGTCGCCCGCAGCGCACACGGGGCAGCCGTTTACGATGGCAAGCTATGGATTTACGCTGGTTACGATGGCAACGCTCGGTTGAACGATATGTGGACAATTCGCTTGACGGTAGGCTGTTCAGTCGGAGTTGATTGAAGTGGATAGAGGAGTAATTTTATTTCGTTTTTTTTCTACCACACAGGGTGAAACGCACCAATGGGAGGAAGTGGAGCAAAAGGGAGACCGTCCGCCAACATGCTGTAATTTTCCCGTCGCCGTGGCCCGAGGCTGCATGTACGTGTTTTCCGGTCAGAGTGGGCTGCAGATTACCAACACGCTGTTCCAGTTTAACTTCAAAGACAAAACGTACGTACATGGGTATTGTTGGTGGAGCTTACGAATGTATATGAATAAATTGTATTTCCCGCTTCAGCTGGCGCCGAATATCGACGGAGCACATTCTGCGCGGGGCTCCTCCGCCCCCCGCCCGGCGCTACGGCCACACGATGGTGCATCACGATCGGTTCCTGTATGTGTTTGGTGGTGCGGCCGACTCAACTTTGCCGAACGATCTGCACTGCTACGATTTGGACAGCCAGATCTGGTCGACCGTAACGCCGGCACCGGAATCCCAGATTCCGAGCGGCCGACTGTTCCATGCGGCCGCCGTCATCGGCGATGCGATGTACATCTTCGGTGGGACGATCGACAATAACGTGCGCAGTGGCGACACGTATCGGTTCCAGTTTTCCAGCTACCCCAAGTGCACGCTGCACGACGACTTCGGGAAGTTTCTACAGAATCGACAGTTCTGTGACGTCCAGTTTACGGTCGGTACGGAGGAGACGAAAATTTCGGCCCACGTCGCGATGATCGTAGCACGGTCGCAATTTTTACGTTCCAAAATCCTGTAAGTAGCTTGCGTCACTTGCGAAAGACGCGTATTGATGGGTGGGGTGTTTATATATATTTTTGCTTCGGTTAACAAGTGCTGCTCGGGATGCTCGGAATGTCCATTTTGAGAAACTTTTCGGCACCACCGACGTGAGACTGGCGGAGCAGCCGATACTGGAGGTGCAGCTGCCCGATGCGCAACCGGAAGCGTTCGAGATAGTGCTGAATTACATTTACACCGATCGGATCGTTTGTGAGTATTCACCTGGTTTTACAAGATAACCAACTCGAAAGCAAACCAAGGGGTCCAGCGTTGTGAAGCTTTCTTTCTCTTGCTCTCGCTCAATAGTCAAGGATCCATTTAGCCACAAGCTCGTACTGATCATGATGGACGTGTACCAGCTTGCGGTTCAGTTCAACATTCCCCGCCTGGAGCAACTGTGCGTGCAGTATCTCGAATTTAAGATCTCAAAATCAAACGTCCTCGACGCGCTGTACAACGCGGACCGCATGGGCCTGACGCTGATCAAGGACTACTGTCTCGGGTTCATCGTGAAAGAGGACCACTTCTACAATATCGTCATGTCGGCCGAGTTTGCCGCCCTTGAAAAGCCCCAGATAGTGGAAATCATCCGGAAGCGGCTCAACCCGAGCAAACATACGACGGACATGAAATACGACAAAACGATCGGCACGACGCTCGAGAGCGATATGGCGGTGTTTCTGAAGTCGGGCGGCAAGGAATTCTGCGACATCAATCTGGTGCTGGAGGAGAAGATCATTCCCGCGCACAAATCGATCCTGGCCGCCCGCTGCACTTACTTCCAGGCGATGTTCCGCTCGTTCATGCCGGCGGACAATACGGTCAACATACAGATCGGTGACATTTCGCCCTCGCTCGAAGCGTTCGATTCACTGCTGCGCTACATCTACTACGGTGACACGAAGATGCCGCCGGAGGATTCGCTCTACCTTTTCCAGGCGCCCTGCTTCTACGGGTTCGCTAACAATCGGCTGCAGGCGTTCTGCAAGCACAACCTCGAGAACAACATCACGTACGACAACGTGCTGCAGATACTGGAAGCGTCGGACAAGATGAACGTGCTGGACATCAAGAACTACGCGCTCAAGATGGTGGTGCATAACTTCAGCCAGGTGGCCAAGCTCCCGAAGATGCAGGACCTCTCGCGGGAGCTGCTGCTCGACGTCATCATGGCGATCGCGGACATGAAGGTGGAAAACAAGCAGCGCATTCACGACACATTCATCAGCCAGTATAACGATATTTGAGCTGCTGGTGTACCGCCGCTGGCCGAGCCGAGTGCCACGGTGGACAGTGGTTCGACACCGGTAGCAGAGTCTGCTAGCAACGAGTAAATGATTTATAAGGAAGAGACATTTGTTGTGCATCATCCTTCCTGTATGTTGAAACTATAAAGCATATAATAATATTATATTCGTGATTAAAACCGTACTCGGCACGGGCGAAGCATTATGAGCGCTTTTGCACACATCTGAACCATCTAACGCAATTACTCTGCTCTATTTGTAGACGAAAGAAACAAATTTACGAACTTGAACGAAAGGATTGTTGCAGCACAGAAGATGGGATACCTGTGAAAGATTTGATTGAACCTAAACTTCACCGATTAAATTCAAAGCGTGTCCTACTGCGTTTTCACATAGATATAAGGAACAGTAACTCCTCTGTTCTTGTGGACGACCAAAAAGGAAACTTAAGCCTGGTTGAAGTTGGGATAAACGAATGGCTGATGAATCACTGGCAGGCACGTCGTTTTGGCGAACGTTCTTTCACGACCCCATTTCCATAAAACTCATTAAACATTAGCTCAAAATATTTATTTCTTCACGATAAAAATAGAAACAAAAAACACTTTTCTTAAAATATGTTTGCACACTTGATTTTAATGCTAATCTCTAACGCTCCTTTCGTCATTTGATATATTTGAGAACGAAGATTTACTATTACACCACCTATTGCCCACAGCTTGTCCACGCTTGTCGCTAACACACTGTCTACAAGTTATAACATTCTCTCTGCAAAATGGGGTCATTTTGAAAATTTTTGTAAAATATCTATGAGAATAACACGATCTTCGTGACGTGAAAGTAATTGCAACATACTGTTAATGTAAAGGGGGAATGGGGAGGGGGGGGGGGGGAACATCTGCATATGATTATATACGATCTTAGGCTTATGTGTGAAACATAAAACACAAATATTAAAGCATGCAATTCTCTGTACACAGTGGTTGAAAGAACGTGATAACGGAACGATATAGCAGAAATGTATATCCAAAACGATCATATATACACACACACACGTACACATACACAGTTCAGGCACTTTTCGATCGTACATAAAAACACATTCCAATATCTACTTTGGCCTAGTAGCTTGTGGGTTGCACATATGCCGCCCCAAATACAAACACGCGCGCGCGCGCGCCTCAAGCCTCTCTCGAAAGGTAATCCGTTTTGAACTCGTTTGTGTGTTGTTTTGTTGCGGTTTTGTTCATAAAATATTGGAGCTTTCTCTTTCCTATGTATGGTTGTGTGTTCTGTTGTACTGTTCAGCGGCATTTTGTGAGGTTTTGTGCTACGGTTGCAAATTGCTCGCGTGTTACGCCCCTTTTGTATACACAATTCGCTTTTATGTATGTAAAAACAATTAAGTAAAAAAAACGAATAATCATGGTATGGATGGGAGATAAATTATACTACTTAAACACAGTAGGCGTCATTTAGGTTTGTTGCGCCGGAAGCGAAGTATGCGATGGAATTGACGACGGTGATAGAAGAATGTGTCTGTCCGCGTGATGGAAAACGTGCCCAAAAACAGGTTGGGTACGAGAATGGGATCGAAACGTGATGAAATGAAATAGAAACTACCCGGCACCAAAATCACGGAGGCGTTGCGAAAAGAAATTCATGAGAAACACATGACGGAGATGAAATACGAATGCTCACAGCCCTTTCTCTTTCTTTTTCTTCTTCTACTACTACTTTTGTATCTTGTGTTGCACTACAGTTCTACCTAGCTACCTACCTACCTGTGCTCCCAGAGAACTATTTCGCGGGAGTGGTCACTGTGCACGACGCAAGTGTTTCGTTCTTTGGTGAATGCTTTTCGCTTCCACCGCTATGCCCATCACGGCACGTGTTGTCATCGTCCTGGGGGTGGTCACTGTTGCCAGCTGCTCGTCGAGCCTCATTCGTCGCGTACTACAACCGTACCGGTTGCCGTCCTCGCGCACATTATGTCTCTGGAGTGGTAAGCATCGGCTGGGAGTCGTGGTGCTAATGCCGTACGTACTCACCACTAGGCTTTCCTGCTTCCGGTTGCTTTGTGTCGCTTGCGTGACACCACCCGTCGGTGCATTGATCTCCCCAGTCGAGCGTAATACTCTCCGCACGAGCGTGCCTACAGGCGATCCTTTCTCGGGCACGCCGATCGTGGAACGCACGATAGGGGCGGTGACCGTTTTCCGGCGCTTCACTATGCCCACCAGCGCGGGCCCGGTAGCTTTCGATGGGGTGCAATTCCTTGTCTGACGGCGGCTGCTGCGTGTTTCGTAGAAGATGGAAATAACACGGGTGGATGGACGGGATTTGTTGATGGTGCGCGGTTTCACTAACACTGGCACCACCACCGGCACCGATGGTGCCGAGTGGTTGGAGGAGGTCGTCGAGCAGGCACTGTTCTCCTCGTCGCCACTATCACCCATCCCAACGTCACTGGTCGCGTGCTCGCAGTCCGATTCGGCCAGGACAACCTTCGTAGCACCAGCACCACCACCACCACCACCAACGTACGAGGAGGATACTTCATTGATCTGAATGCGATGTCCGTTGATGGAGATGATTTGATGTTCTGAATCCACATCCGTCGATAGGCTATCATCAACTACCTCATCGTCCTCAGTAGGCTCTACTTCTTCAAGGTGCTCGTGTAGATGGTGGATGTTGTACGCACCGCTACCGCTCGGTTTATCATCCTTCGTCGGATTCTTACTGCACGTTGCTTCACAAGGCACTGTTGTGGTCGCATTGTTGTTCGCCGCGTGCCTGTAGTCGTAGCGTTCCATCTGGTAGGCGGCCGAATGGAGGTAACCGTGCGTATGATAATGCGAATCGCCGTGATGATGGTGATGGTGATGATGGTGATAATGGTGGTGGTGTTGCTGTTGGTACTGCTCATCCATTTGGTACTGGTGATAGCTGTGGTGAGCCAAACTTCGCATAGCTCCTCCGATCGTTTCAATCCTGCTCGTTTCCTCGCCGGAATCGGTGGCAGCACCACCGGTGGCTGCTGTATGCTCGTGCGTCGGTGGATGATGATAGTTGTGGAAGTGTTCGATGATGGCCAAATTTCCGTAGCTATTCGTGTCGTCGCGGTGGGCGGCCTCTGGCTGGTGGTAAGTGTACGCGTCCGGTGAGCTGCTACACGACGACTCCAGCATTTCTGCACGTAATCGTTCCGATTTGGTCTGTAAGTTCGTCAGCGAGTAGGTTGAATCTCCGGTCTGACCGTCAGTACCCGTTTCATCGTCTGATGAAAGCGATTGGTAGTCGAACATCGTGTCGTCGTCTTCATCGTGCGTCACCAGCCCCGGTTCCACCATTGTGGCTTTGTTCTGGTAGGAAGATTCGGCGACATCCTCGACATCCCCCACATCGTGCACACTATCTGTCGGGTGGAAGAGCGTCGTGTACGAATGATCGCTGTCAAAGCTTCGATCCAAGACGGAATTGTACGATTCAGCATAGCTGTTCGTGTAGTCGGGATCCTGATGGTACGCGCTTGTCGATGGAACGCTTTGACCGTATTGTTCCAATGTCTGATGATGCTGCTGCTGCTGCTGATCTGACTCACCGTAATCCTGCTCCATCGCCCGCTGGGCATGGTGATGATAGCCGTGCTGCGGTTGTACGTGGTGATGATGATTGAGGTACCGCATACTGGGCAGTTGGTCCATCCGTCGTGCGTTTATTTCTGCCGCCGCACTTGGGATCGCTTCGCCACGGGTGATGCAGTCGAACAAATCAATTATGTTGCTTCCCGCGGCACCGACACCAGCACCGTGCTCGAGCCCGCTGTTAGCCGCATGCTCTATCGTATCCTTGACCGATTTCAACACATCGCGCTTCGGTGGTCCCGGCGGATCGAGCATAATGATCACGACCGAGGTGTTGTCCGCTTTCATGTTGCTTCGGCTCCACCGTTCGAGTGCTTCGTTCACCAGCAGCTTGCTAGGATTGCGCCACTCACTGCCCCCTTCCAGCGCGATACGGACGTTTTCCATCTCTGCGTTGCGCACAATTTCTACGGCATTCTTCGGTGACATAACGTTCCACAAACCATCGGTACCGAATATCAAGCATCTGTATCCAAAAGACAATCGAAAATAAGCACTGCGACCCACCATCCGTCACACCACCAACACTTACCTGTACTTTTTCGGATCGATCTCAATTACGGATACATCCGGCACGGGGCTCACGATAAACTCATCCATCGCCGAATTGTAGCTCCACAGATCACCCAAACTGCGGGCAACGGCCAGAAACGGTATCTCGTCAAACGGTGTGCTCCGTCGCACCGGTCCCTTGTGTCCAATGCGTGGTCGGTTCCACACCACCCGCGGCACGCCAGATTTCGTTACCACCTTTCCACCGCTGCTCATAATACGCATCTTTTCTGCGTAGCTCTCCGGCTTGTGGTCCTCGGTTAGCGGTGTCGCCACCCAGCGACCGTCGTGTGTAGATTCCTTATCGTTCTGGTAGCCCAACACAATGCCCGAATCGCCTACGTGACCGATGTAAATTTTGCCACGCCGTATAAACGCGATACTGGCGGTCGTGCCTGCCGTGCTCGGCAATCCGGATGACGTTTTGGGCCATTTGTCTGGCAAGAGCGAGAGAAAGAAGATAAAAAACGGGCTTACTTAGTAACATAATCGGTGCGGTTTAGTAGCAAGGGCCAGATTCCCGCCCAAAGTCGACAGGATGCATTCAAAATAATAATAAAACCAGCTGAAATGTCCAATTTGATTGACATTAGTGATTTCATGTACGATACGGGGGTACCCTCGAAACCACACGCACACCATCAACAGTGTTATGCGTCAAGCTGCTAGTGTGCGTGAGCGCTAGGCTTACGTCAACCTGTGCGAACAAAATGAGTGGGAAAATTAAACAACACGAAAATTCTTGAAAATCCTATCACAATGTCACATTGTCCACTGTTATTCACGTTTGCAAAACACACACACTTCTCACTGCACGACACATTCGTCCCATTCTGGACGCTAAATTGAGCCCCGTGGCGAAACGCACTAGTGAAAGGCCACCAGCAATGCATGACACAGAAAAAAATCCCCCACGGGAAGAAAACGAGCGGGGGTTAAGCTGCCTGCAACGTTGTTTACCTTGCTCACGCCACATCGAGTAATGTGTCTGGATGTAGCCTTCGCGAATCGATTTCAGCACATCGTCATCATTTTCCGACCAGAACAGCTTCTGGCTCACGATGGTGTTCATCAGATGCTCCTTGGCGAACAGGGACGCTTCCGCACCGCCGTGCCCATCGTAAATTCCAAAGTACGCGTACTCCAGATTCTGGTCATTCTCCGTTTGCTGGTAGGCGACGGAAAAGTAGTCCTCCTGGTACTTGCGTCCACCGATGGACGTGTGGCCCGTGACACGTAAATTCACCCCGATCGACATGTGTGAAAATTAAACGCGCGGGGATCAGTTTGCACACACTCGCTCGTAATTTACACGCGTAGGAAAACTTTCTCGCGTACACAAAAATAGAGATGCAGTCCCAGATAGCCTGACGTTCACAGACGTCAGAATTAGAAAAAAGCAAAAACAAGTGGAATAAGGCAACGAGTAATGCTACCAGTTGTCCTATGTACGGTGGGTGTTTGACGTTTGTAACAGGGCTCGACGGTTCATAGTTTGCTTTGGTTCATAACATCAAATGAATCAAATCAAATTAAACTTTCAGAGCATGTTTCATCAATTGCTTGATTCATTCTAACTTATTGTTCGTACTGCTGCATAGATTTGGCTCAACTATTCGCTACTGAATGATCGGAAGTGAGTAGTAATGATCGATGCAACGCACAACATCAAGCCTGTTATGATGTGTCCAAGTGATGCCAGATCAGATGCAATGGCTAAATGGCTAAACTATCATTCATCACATGTTTACTAACGATGTTTTTTCTGGTTTGAGGCTTCGATCGCCCCGATCAAAAACAACCTGCTTAGCAAATCTGGCAAATCTGTTTGTTTCTGAAACGTCTGACGTCGGTTTATTGTTTGAAGAACAGACGGCCCGAGCGTCATCTGGTGAGAAGTAGTTGAAATGTCAATGTTAATCGAAAAAAGCCACCCTCTCCAACCCTGATTTTTTTTGGTATTTTGTTCTTTTAATTATGATTATAGTTTAATCAAATAAACTGAGTGCTAAATATCCCTAACAAATTCCTATAGCGGAACGGAAATACTATTTTTATACTCAATTCTTCCAAATGCAGTTAATACAATCAGTAGCAATCGACTGCGCACAAATATAGAAACATATGATACAACTATCAAGTGTATCAGTGTAGTTTACATCAACAAACATTGCAATATTAGTACGAATGACGAGTAATGACTATAGGGAGTTCGGGCTAAGTCAATTATCATCAGCGTTTCGATAAAATGAAAACGTTGCGATTCACCCCTACCCCCACAGTTTTAACTGAATTTCGGACAAACAACAAGCACAGTTTCACTTCACTTTTGCTCTGATTCAATCCGTAAGATAACTGAAAAGACGTAACCAAGAATAAAGAGTTTGAGCAAACATAAGGGCCGATTATGAAACTCAAACGGAAAAGTCTAAAAAAAACCTATTTTTAAATGTTTTAAAATGGAAATTAATTGATATTAGGTATTTTTCACAAACTTCAGTGATTGGGAACAGGTTGATAGAATGCTTAGCCATGATAAAATTCATATTTGGCTTTTAGTTTTGCATTACGTTTGAAACTACAGTGCACTGAAAATTCGCGTTTTCCGTTAGATTCTTCCGTTTGAGTTTCATAATAGGCCCTATAACCAGAGTTTTTTTTCTAGTAGGAAATAAAATTTTCAATCCATTCACAAATATTTTTAACTAAATAGGTCATCACTTGCTTAGCATAGTACACCATCAACTATTCTAATTTTAATCACATTTATTTCCTGGTATAATTGCACTGTCATAACGATTGTATAGCATATAAACGTGAAACTTGAACTTTTATGATGGAATCATTTCATATTTTCATATCCGCTTTTAAACAACACCCTGTATCAACGTCGCGGAAGTTGTCTTCCGCGTTGTCTCAATCATGTAGAGATAATGGTCATTTCAGTATGATTCGAAGATGATGCTTACGTACTGAACTGAAAGATGACTTGGCTGTTTCTCTATTCTACACAGTATAGTATCTATACCTAGAGGCAATGTCGTAGAAGCTGCACCCTTGAAAGCACCACTTGATTTTGCAACCCGTACCGTTACGAGTTGATTGTTGTTTGTTTTTTTTTTCATACCTATAATTACATTTACTCCTACTCTGGCAATCTATGATTGCATATGATCACGCACGCCTAGAAAGATGTCAACATACGTTTGTACTGCTCTTGCTGCGTTTGTTCGTTTCGCTCGTTCTTTTTCGCTGCTACTGAATATGATTGGCCTTGTACTTTTGCGACCAAGTACATTCGCTGTTTTCTTTCCACTCCGAGCTACCCTCTCCATCGCCGTACAGTTCCTTCTTCCAAACGGGGACCGATTTCTTTAGCTCGTCTATGGTGAAGTGTACCGCTTCCAGGCTGGACTTTCGGTGCGGTGAGCTTATCGCTATCACGACGGACGCTTCCTTCACCGGGACCGTCCCGAGGCGATGGTGTATGCCGATGTTGACCACATCCGACCATCGCGCACGCACCTCATCACACAGCAAATTCATCGTTTTGAGCGCCATCGCCTCGTAGGCTTCGTACTCGAGCAAAACTACGCTCTTGCCCTCAAAGTTATCTCTCGTCGTGCCAACGAACAGCGATATGGCACCGCAACTCTCATGTGCGACCAGATCGTTCAACGCACCGACGTCTAGCTTATCAAACGTTAGCTTTAGATAATTCATGATCTATTGTTGGTCGGTGCTTCGTCGCGGTGTCTACCCTCCAGAGATCGGCGGAATCACGGCCAGCTCGTCCCCGTTGCGTATGCGCAACGTTTCACCCAGATCGTCACAGTACTGCTCGTTGTGCGCTAGTATAACATTGTTGCGGATGATGGACAGGTTGAACCGATTACAGATCAGATCGAGCAGCTCGGAGCACTTGATTTCGGCGTGCGGCACAAGAAAATCGTCCGTTCCGGACAGTCCAGCAAGTTCGCGGGATTTCGCGAAAAACAGCAGCTTCACTCGCACGGCACCGGCACTGCTCATATTATGCTGATGTTGGGCCGTGTGTTAACTATCAATCAGGCACATTTCTGTCGGTTAATTTCGTGAAACAAACAGCGTAGCAGCTCTCGATTACGCGAAACGACACCTGTTTTTTTTAATCAATCACGTCACCGTCCTATGTTGACATTCCAACCAAGGAGATATATAGAGGAGGTGTAGTCATGTAGAACATTTGGTCGTCGTGAAAGAGTGAAACGGGGATTGACCACAGTTGTCAAAATTGTACCGTACGTGTGTGTTCTCTGTCCCACTACACAGCCGTTTTGACAGCTGAGGTTAAATTGCTAAAAAAACGGTCGATCGCTATGACTACACCTCCTATATATCCTATAACGGGTCGCTAGGCGATTCCCAATG
>KB672713.1:5189532-5230562 GCA_000349145.1 Anopheles dirus | reverse complement strand
TTTGTGTTCCAGGGACTCTTCCAAGGAACACACGGCACATGCTGCCGACGATGAGCGACCCATGCTGCGCAAGAGCTGCCCGTGCGGTACTTTGTTGTTTACCAACAGGTATAAAGTCGCCCTTTGCTGCGATGACAAGCGGTGATCGCCAATGTTCGCCCACACTCGTTGCCAAACAACGGATGTTGATGTGGCTACCTCGCATTTTGTTAAGAGATTCTTGAAACCATACAGATTCATGAGATTCATGAATACTTACAGATTCTTAAGATTCATTAATCTTTAGAGACTCATTAGATTCATGAATCTCTAAAGATCTTCTTTGTTTCGAAGATTCAGATTCATTCAAATATTTCAAAGATTCATTCAGGTTCATGAATCTGAATCTCTGTTATCCAACACTATATCATATACATATTCCTGGGAAAACATATGCGGCAACTCGAGTAGCGTATTGAAAGCAATGCTACACGAAAGAAGATCGTAGAAAATAAACACTGCACAATCTAGCGATGCATTTTGAATTTTATGGAACAAAGCAAATTTTATGGAGCAATTTCATGGCCAATGTACGAGATGATGTACCTCGCAAACGAATATTTTAGTAATAGAACTTGCGCGAAAGCACTTGCCATGCTACTTGCAGTATCTTGCAGCTCTCTTTGTAAGTTCAAATTTTGGTATAGTTATCCGTTGGCGGAATGTAGCCAGCTGTCATTAGAGCCAGGCTGGTCTTAAGAAAGGAGAAAAAGACAACGGGGTTGAACATATTCCACGTACACTGAACAATGTACTTGTACTCGCAAACACGCAAACAGTTAATAAACATCTAATATTATACAAAAAGTGCACGAAATTGTTTTGTGAAGTTGTGCAAAATTCGCTTGGTGGCCTCTTAAGAACAATTTGAGCATTTGTGACTAGCAAAGATAAGATTTTGTTTTGTATTTTAGATGTTAAAATATAAGCCCAACTACTCGTCTTTAAGTCAAACGAACCCCGGTAAATAACCGATTTTGTGCCACCAGGTTCTATGTGCATGTATGCTTTATAACGAGCATCGTACTGATAAACCACTGCGGCAAATATTTCGCTAATATATTCCATCGATAACAAGCATATAACTGAGCCAATTATTACGCCTCCGTACACCGCGTGTGCATGTGGGCACTTTTGCATACATTAAAAGGTTATTATTATCTCTGCTGGCGTCATAATCGTCCTGATTCATCGTCGCATAGTTCAGCGAGACGCAACGCCGCTGGAACCACGCCGGAACGACTCCAACTCTCAAGCCAGCAGCACGGAACAAAACGATTAGCGATGTATCTGCTCGAAAAGAATGTCATCTACAGTTTATAGGACCGGGACCAGGACAAACAGTGTAATGTAAGTTTTTGGAAAAACGGAAACATTCTCTGCACCCAACGATATCGACCTATCTGTGCAGGAGGATCGTTTTTTAAGAAGGTCAGCGCGCGGGCGAAACTGGCTGGAAGCAGAAATTGTTCTCCATAAAAGCGACAACGAGCAAGTGTTCGTATTTTACGCTCCGTGTGTTATGACAATAAACTGATAGTTATTATGCCACGCCGAATGCTTTTATCGCGCGGGATGCCTATGTTTGACCGTATTTATTTGCCCGCGCTCACGGCGGTGGTACCTAGCGCCAAAACATTCCACTGGCCCCACCGGTATGGCGTACATAACAATATTTTTAGAAGCAACCCGACAACAAACGCCCGGTTCGCTTGATCGGCCGGTGTTCTTTGGGTAGGGATTTTTTTTTCTGTTACGGCTTGGTTGTGATTTCGGTGTGCCCGGTGTTGGTTTTAGGCAGGTGCCTTTGGACGACTCGGGGACCGGGTTGCCCAACAAACACCTTCCAGCGCACACCCATGACCCATTTGCATTCGAAACGAGAATCGACGCGGGTGACCTGCATAATCCGATAATCTGTAATCCAGTGGCCAAAACAATTATCTTCTGGGCCGGTGTCACCTTCCAAGGGGCCGCTTCGGGCACGTGTACGAGGAGACAGTACTTTGGGACGGGCCAGGAGCGTTGCATGTCTAGTGGCAATCTTCATGGTTGTTTGATGAGCAGCGAAGGAAAAAGAAACTTCGAACGTAATGGAATAATCGATATCGTAAATCCCGTATCCGTCATGGGAGAGCATGGGATCAAGCCAAAATCAATATCTCGGGGCGCTTGGAAAGTCGCGTTCCAAACATTTGGCAGCTGATTTGGAGAAATATTTCAACACCCAAGCTGCCAAATTTGAACTGTTTGAAGAGCTCATTGCGTACGCCATGCTCTTCTTCAACTGTCCCATTTGCTTTACTCATCATCATACTGGCGGAAGCCAACGGCTCGTGTTGTAGTAAACCACTCAGCAAGCGCTGTATCGCTGTTTAAAAACTCAACAACACACACACTACCTCGATTGTTTGATAAACATAGCTCCAAAAAACAAGAAAAAAGGAACACCCATCGCTCGTGTTGCAGGATGTTGGTAGTTTGTTTGCTTTTCATTCATTATGTTTACTCTGCTCGTTTACTTTGTTAACCAGATGCCCTTTTAAAGCAATGTTACAGCGACGTTGAAGTGTTGAAGTGTTAGCATACAGGATGTTTTATATGTTTTGTTTTTAAGTTTCACTTGAAACGTTTTTAAATGTGTGAGTATTTGTGAGAACACGACTTATTATTATCTAACATAATTTTGATGACATGCATATGGAAGATAACCTCTCGTTTGATGTTATCCTCATGTTTGGAGTATTGATGCACTATTTGTATTTTTCTCTATTCGTGTTTCGAATATTGAACGCGCTTCCACGCACACAGTGTGCATTTTATGTCCCGCATTTTAGACGATTCCGGGTACCGCTTTCGCGTGCACAATTCAAAACTCGCGATTGCGATGTTTTACGATTGTTGCAATTGCTGCACGGTTCATAAGATATCGTCAATCATCGTCCCTCAGCGTACGCACAGCATCCCAGCCAGCCTCTAGGTCGTTCCGGCAATCAAGGTTACGTGTGTGTCTGTGAGCTTCATGGCTTTTTTTTCGTCTGTTGCGTTTCTGTTTGCTGTTTGCGAATTTATTTACCTTCCGGTGATTCGTTCCGTGCTGTTCGATCGAGGGAAGCGTTACGCGTCGCGTAGACCACCATTTGCTCTGTCAGCTATTTCTTTCGTCACCCTGCGCTAGTGTAAATATTGACCAGAACGTTGTTTTTTACGCCAAAACTTTGCCCATGGTCAATCATCGACCATATGTTAAAGCTCGATGCTGGTGCGACGATGGGATGGGCAATGGCAAAATAAACATCAACACAACGATATTATTGGCACACTTATCGCCAATAATATCATATCTGATATCATCTGCCATCATGGAACGCAGACTGCTGCGTGCTATGAACTCTAATGTATTATTATCAGCCGAATTTCGTTTGCTTGAGCTGTAAAAATAATCACGACGTTAAGTGATATCCTTAGCTGATTATTTGGTACTAGTGATTAATATAAGGTAGCAAAAAATGGTTTAAAATTAAATTAGACCGGTTCACTTGGAGATTTACTTTTGATTACTTTGGCCATATGTATCAGCTTCAAACAGTTCAGTTTTTTAGTATGTAAAAGATGAATTTAAAAGATTACATTCCATTCTTGATGTTTTGCTGCAATGGTAAGCCTAGAATGACCATTGAATTGCCTCTGAAATATGGTTGTGGGGGGAGATATGTCAGACTTATTTGGTTGCGAGTTATTTGTAAATCTTTCAAAATACTATTGTTTGAAATAAAATTGAGCAGTTCAATTTGTTAGGCAAGGTTCTACGACGCAATCCAAATATAAAAAAAACACAAATTTTATTCGCTCAGTTGGTTCTGAAGGCGACCGTGCCCGTTGCTGCGGTCGTATTTATACTTCTTGCCGGAACACTGTTCAATCCGGTCGATGTACCTACAACGCTCTAATCGATCGATCGACGTCCGTCATTTGACGTTTCCAAGGCTGATATAACTAAATTATAACCTAAGCAAAAAAGTGTATTAGGCAATGTGTTTAATTTTTCCATAATATCAGAAAGATTTCGGAAACATATACAAACGATAAGATATATACAAGATACAAGACAGACGTCTATGCTGAATTGTATATGAGTATGCATGTTTGATTTATTTTGCAGTAAACATAATTTGAAGTTAATATACCACCGGTTTCTATAAAACTCCTTATAACCTTTTTAAGATGGTAGTCCCTTCGCTTTGCACCTTGTTTAGGGTTGACTGCTCTATTTTTTGCTAGTTTGTGCGACGTCGCAAGATTAACCGAAGTATTTTACTTTTAGTTCACTATGTTATGATAAAGTTTGATTCGTGATTGAAAAATACAGGTTTTTACTTACGAAACTGACGGCTTAAAAGATCAGCAACACACGAGAAGAGAAAAGATATTAGCTAATTCATTGCGATTCATGATCTTAACTTTCACTACAGTCAACACGTGGTGGCATCAATTATGAAAAAACAGATGCGCAGATTATCAAATTAAATCATCATAACTTGGTGGTACTAAGCACTAAGCATGCTACTGCTGTTGTCTCTCTAAGTGTTGAAATGGTAAAAAACACATTTTTATCGTGCCATTTCGGGCCAGGTTATGTACAAGCGGCTCATGAACATGACCGCAACGGTCGCAACCATCGCATGCGTGTGAAATCACTCCAGTTGCGCTTGACCCTGCGGACCGTGACCACATTTTCACCCACTTTCGAGTAAAGTGAACTTTTCGTGCCCGTTTGATGCAAAATTTGGAAGGAAATCGTTTTCTTTTCCACTACGTCGCCGTCCTCGGTCCGTGTCGTTTATTGGCAGTGGTGTCGTAGGTGTGGAAAAAGAAAATAAATTATCATCCGAAAAATTCGGTTCGGTTAGCGCGTTGTTACCGCGTGGCTGGTAAAGCATACTGACCACCTTGACCACCTGCGGTTTGACCAGGTTGCGCATGAGCTTGATGGACGTGTCTCGGTGTGTCGGTGGAAAGCGCAAAGCGCAATGCGTCCACACCACGCCAATGGCGATTGGGTGAAACCGATTAAGCAATCGCTTCGCGCCTATGGAGTAAGACACACGAGAAACCATGATTTTTACGCGATTTACACGCATTTCAGTAATGCGCTGTCTGAGCTTTCGGTTATGAACGCCGGTGAACAATATTTAATCGATCTTCGCATTAGTTGTTACGCAAACCATTATTAAACGGGCTTAAATATGTTTGTTATTCTGTCTTGCTAGTAAATTGTTATGAATTCTGTCAAAAATTTCACAAAACAAAGCACTCATCTCTTCACCGGTGTTATTATGATCACCGATGCTATAAATAGCAAAAGTGCATATTTCGGATAACGCATTACCGCATCGGGCATTTTGACCTGGGCATGCTCTAACAACGGGTTATAGAGACCCTAACCATCTCGCCAGCGGCTTTCCACGACTCGAACCGTATCATATCGTGAATGCTTGCCGTTTCTGGCGAGAAAAAAGATTACCCCCAGCAATTTCCTGTGCTCAAACACTTCCGCCGACGTTATTCACCGCCGTGCCCGGTTCCATTCAGCGCTGTCATTTTATGGTGTTTACCGCATTTGAATGATACCAATCAGTTGGCCCCGATTGAGCGTTGCCGGAATGGGTTTCGACGAAAGAAAGAAAGCCACGATGTGATGCACCAACATTTCGCGCAACATTGAATTACTATGTACGCGCGTGGTGGTTGCGTATTGGGGCTGCTGCTTGCTTGATCATGTCCATGCAAGCGTATGGGTCGGTGTTATGGGTGGAGCTCCATAATGCCTATGGGTGCAAAATAGTGGCACGCTCAAGTCTATTGTCACTCTTAGCCTAGGGCGTTGTGTTCAGGTTGGGCAATTTTCTAACACATGCTGCCGCATGGATGATTTAGCTGCCAAATGGACCCCCTTGAGGCGGCTCGGCAGTCAATCGAGCCATCTGTAACGCGACGAGGCGCGATGTGTGTAATGTGTTGCCCTCGTAAGTTAATCGATAATCTCACCCGCTTCCGCACGGACACCGGTGACCGTGTAGTTTGCGAATCGATTGAACTTGATGAGTTATTGACGGGACGAGTGGGCTCTGAGTGGCGCTGTGGGACGCCGGGAAGGATGAATTTTTGCCGGAAAGCTCGCGTAAACGATTTGCGGCAAGATAAGTGTTGCCGGTTTTTTGGTGGCGGGCGGAAAGGCCCAAATTGCTCTCCCGACGCAGGAAGGCTCCGGTGCATCGCGACCTTGCCCGGAACGGTTTGATGGAGCACATTTTAACACGTCAGCTCGCGCGACGATGAGGTTTCTGCTCGGGGTGGCCACGGTTTCTTGCAGAACTACGGCGACGGCGCGCTCGACGTTTGATCGTATCGGGTGCCGCCGCTGGGTTGCATCCGAAGGTGTGAGCTCCAACCGGGAGGGGTCTCGTATTGATGGATGGTCGGGACGTTCCAAATTGCATTACAACGCCACATGCACCTGACAGTTCGCTCGCCTGATGGACGGGTTCTAGATTGGAAGACGAAACCCCACCCAACCCAATCCCTCCACTACCTACCGTGGGCCCGCCCCCGCACTGTGTGTGTTCGAGTACGTTGGATTTCCAGCGCACAATTGAATTACCAAACACAGCGGCGTTTGCTCCTCTCCGCAGCTTTGGCACAGGTAATGGAACGCGGGAAGCGGTAGAATCAAAGGGCCGATGAGCTTCTTGCCTGCTCCGCGGGAAGATGTGGCTGAACGGGGGAGGCGGCTAAACTGTTTCCTGGTCGGGTCGCGCAGTTCTTCGGCACCGGATTTATGTCTAGCCCGGTTTTCGATCAGGAAGCGCTCTTATAGTTGACAGCAGCTTGTGCGGCGTTTTGAACGATGCGGGGTACAGCCCTGCAGCGTGACGGCACTAATGGCAATTGAGTGTGATGAAGTTTGAAGTGCAATCAAGAAATTTGAGGTGCAAATATTTGACTTTCCTATAGGCCGACGCCCCTGGTTTCTTCAGTGTAGTAATAGGTTTTGCAAGGATTGTTGAATTAGCTTTTTTTGACATTGTGGAATGATGTTCGTCCAATCGTGCTATTAACAGTGAAAAGATTTCCACAACAATAAGAGTTTGCTGCATCAAGTTATTGTTGTTACATATTGGTACGGGTTTGAGAAGTATATATTAAAATGTTGGTGCCAAATCTTGATCAGTTTCAACAAAAAGAAACTTGTAGAGCATAGAGAAGTGTTAGTTTGTTTTCAATTTTGCTGACTTTTTATCAAAGACTTCATAATTCAGGCATTGAACCTGTTTATCTCACGAATCAAATACGTAATCAAATGCCCAGTAAAAACAACTAGTATTCACCAAATATACTAGTTGGACTCCAAATATACCAAATATCTTTACGACGATCGTGCATTCTTTTCCTTAGAATGGAGCACTGGGAACTCACTAATGGGAGTTTTTACTCTGCAAATACTTACACAGTCAATTATATCAGTTTAAGTTGTAAAAATATGCAATTTTACAACTAAGATGACAGCTCGCACTTCGCTAGGCTCGCGCCGTTGTGGAAATTCACAACTCCGCGAGCTCCTGGGTTTGACAGCTTCCCGCGAGCAATCGTACTAAAACCATGTCAGTTTGACAACTCTAGTCTCTAGGGAACTCAGTCGGCTAGACCCATCTGCCGTTAGAAGATCGTTTTGATGTCTAAAATCCAGTATCAACCAAAACTATGCTCCGATTTCGGTTGAATTACTTTATCGTTATTTGCCATCTGTTAACATCAGTCAGTCGATTCCTGCCATCTCAGTCACTGTCTTTTCTGTCGGTGTTATGGAATAATTTAGTGTTTTGCCTGTATAGGAGACATGGTTTCATTTCTTCATTTCACAACACAGTTCTCTCGCCCTTTTTACAAATTATTTTTGACTTTTCTTTCACTGTTGTCTATCCATTTTTCTTTAACGTAAACTGAAAACTTTCTAGACCTATCTCTATCGGCACAGACCGATAGGCGCTCCTTGCTACCCGGTCTTGCGAATTGTTTATTTTCTTATGTTTTGAATACATGTATAACCTATCTCGAAATAAAGTTCGAGTGCTTCCGGTACGCTAATTTAGGAACCATCAACTATTCACTTCCTTCACACTTCGCATACCCGCGAGAACGTTTTCCGTGCCCGACAAGAGCAAAAAAAAAACGCCTCTGACTCATTCTCCGCTGCGTGCAAATTCCGCTTGCAACCAAAACGCCACACACCAAACCGCCACCAAAGACGACACGAAAAAGACGGCGAAGCAATCATGCGATCAACGGTGCCATCAACGGAACTCCATGTTCTCGCCGAATCGTCGATCGTTCGACGGGCAATTAGGTATGCACCGGCGCATGTCGCTGCCGAGCGCGATTGTGCCGATGCCCGAGACAACCAAATGCCGCAATGCCAGTTCTGTCCCAGCCCATTCCAGCTCTCCAACCAGCGTCGCTTTTCTGGTTATGCAAAAGAGCAACCGCGGCCGAATTCCGGCGATGACTTCATGTATGGGGAGTGTGTTGGGGTATCGCCGTTCTTTCACTCGAAAATTAGTCACTGATTTACGTGCACTTGAAGCTGATACAGGAACCAGGTTGAGTCTGGTGTGATCGAACGCGAGCTGTACCCAGGGGTCTTCTAATAATAGCTATCGACGGTTGGGTATGCCGATTGGAATCGTCTGAGTAACCGCGCGTGTCAGAAGCACGCTCAGAAAACAAAATCAAAGACCAATGCACCCATTCTTCAAACGGGATTTAGTTGCTTTGTTGCTGGTTCCCATTCCAAATCTTGCTTCCTTCGGCGTTAAATCCAACATTAATCTAGTCTGCAGAGCAACCCGGTTGAGCAGCCGAGAGTAGTTTAGTTCTTATCAAGATTATGACTATTCTAATAGGTTAAAACTTATTGCAAACTGCTTAATTCACATGAGTACTGCACGTTACTTAAAAAGCTAGAAAGACATTGAAGACGAATAACATCAATTAATTGTATATGTCCATTTTAGTTGTGATTACCTGCGCTCCTTAGCTAGAAATCGAATCAATTGAACCAAGAGGCGCATTTAATTGGCATTTAGCCATAGTTAATAGCCCACCACTTGTCTTTGAGGTGTGCGATTTTCATATCCCTATCTACTGGCTAAATCCAAAGACCAGCACCGGTGGTGACATTGAATTGATTTAATATGTCACATTCCCTCAACCGTATAACGCCATATTTGTCCAAACGATCTGGTGTGATGTCTTCCAACGACGTGGATTGCTAACAAAAAAAAAACACGTTCCGGTAGTGGTGCCAGCAAAATGTCGCACGAACATGCGCGCCACCAGACCTAGACGAATGGACGGCGAGCCTGGCTGTACGCTTATGCTCTTAGACCGGTAGAAAAATGTCCGCAATTTCGTTCCGTCTTGGTTTGTGGTTGTAGTGCGTTAAGTGTGTCGAAGAAAAGTAATGAAAAGAAATACCATGTTTGTGTGAAGTTGTTGAAAGCGCTATAATACAGACGGTGCGATGTTATAAATGGAATACTTATTATGCGATGCTATAAATGGCATCGAGTATTAACACCAATATCGATGAAATGGCCAGTTGTAGTGCTAAAGCTGTTTTTTGTCTATTTGCTGAGTTTTATGTACTTTTGCTCGCTACGCTCACAAATGTCTTTGCTGAAAGCTTTCAAAATCGATTGCCACGGCGCAATCCGCACACAAGAAGGAAACATAAACGATACAGAAAAAAAACTTCTTGTCCGCCGTAAAAGCTACCCGAGAGAGTGTGATGATTTATCGCAATTGTGACGGAAATAGCGATACGGAAAGTGCCACCGAATGTGATTTGGAAGTGCTGATAAGCCCGAGGCAGAAAGTGTCTAATGAGCTTTGGCACTCGAGCGGAAGTTAGGCGGGGACGGATGTGAGTGGTTGTGACCGAATGAGGAAACTATTTTTAACCAGACCTCCATTATGGATTGGTTGATTAATCGTAATTAATTGATCGCGGCGGGGCCGGAACGACACTTGTAATTTTGCTAAACGGTTGTTTGCGCTGCCTGCTGCAAAAGTATGACAAATGGAAGGTATGCTTTGAATGCATGCGGAATATGAGGAATGAAATCAGGTTTGAATGCGATATTTTAAGTCTTTTCTTATAACAAACATTCACTGATATGATAAAAAAGGGACGATAGTTTGTAATGCTCATTTTGTTGTATTAACTCACAAGGTCACATTGAAAGAGGGGTATACATTGATTACAGCATAATGTTTAGCTACGATAGAAATGTCAAAGTTTGTTAATAAAGTTGTTTAGCAGCTCTGTTCGTTATTAATTTTTTGTTGATGATAACATAATCATCAAAACATTGTATACTGGAAGGATTAGACATAGGTATCTCATGCAGAAATATAATATATAATACAGTTTTATGCGAAATAGATCCATGCGGTTTTGAATGAAGTTTAGCGTATGGTATGTACATGCAGGACACGCTGCTCATTTCACCTGCTTCTAGTGAAATCGAACTCTCCGAACTTCTTCGTCTCGGTAATTACTTCATGTTCTTCTCCGGTAATTACTACATCCTCCATTTTTATCAGCACGCGATAATTTGTCCCGTTTTCGCGTGTTTGTCCACACACATCTGTGTTTTCTCCAGGGTAGGAATCGTGATGAACACCGTACCTCTTTTTGGAGGAGACCTCTAGATGCTCAAACGACAGAGAACTTCACTCTCTTCAATTTAAATTACTCTGTCGAAATAAATGTCACCTTCAACAAGACACGCACCGTTCGACATCTTAATCCAATGTTTAATTGCCCGCTCTCCTTCATTTCCTACGTCCAACTTCAATTAGTGCGCGGGTGATTGCAACTACGGGTATTAAAATATTCACATAATCAAGCGCCCAAAACAAAGCACCCGGTCGATCGATCGATCGTGGTAAGTGCCGGTTCATGTAAAATATTTTATGAGTCTAGGACCAACAGCTTAGACTGTGCCACACCAGTGATTTATTCGGTGGGTGGGTATAAATAATTTCTACCCAACTTTACGCTTGAGTCGGCGTGTTCGTAATTAGTAATGTTTGTTCGTCTCTTTTTTTCACAGATCAATACCCGCGATCAGTGCAATGCCGTGAAAGAGTGTATGCTATCCATAGCCTCCGGTATTAACAACAAGCTAATCGTTTGCGGGTAAGTAACTGCGTAGTTCAAGGTTTTTACAATAATCTGCCATTGACCAACACTGATTAGTTATAGCTAAACAACTAAAGGAAAACGATGAAATCATTTATAGACTTTGGTAATACATTTTGTTTTGGTGATTTTTTTATTTTCTCAAGGTACAATGCGTTTCTTTTTAACTCAAGGGGTGTTTCAGCTAATTTTGTATTCATCATACATACATTCTATATATTCATAATTCACACTTATCATACTCCATCATTATCTGACTCCAGGGCCTCACAGTTAGACTTAGACTTGCAACCGATTGTGGATCGGCCAAGAAAGTGAAAATAACATACACAGTAAATGACGAAATTGGGATAAAGGAACAATAAAGCCGAAAAAGTCATTAAATGATATTAGAAATAGGTTGTTTTGGTCGTAACGAGTATGGTAAGCAAATATGTAAATCGTGAAGGGGCGTAAATGGATATGATGCTCTTGGACACACACTGGACAGATCATCTCAAGAGTTCACTTCGGAGGATGTCTACGTCAGTCTACGTCATCTACCCATATCAACCTGAACCTTCAATGTACTAGTCTGTATTTTCAAGTCGATATGGACGGCCTAAAAGAGGACTTCGCGGGCTGGGTCGTCTGCTGACATAAGCTGGCCACAACCCACTCAAAAGCTAGGTCAATATAGCGGCTGCTCCATTGTTCTACCACACATACGGGATCAAAGAGTCCTCTAGAGCTTTTTTTTTCGTTTTTTTTTGTCTAGAGCAACAGGGCTTCGTCAGATTTGGATAGAGAAGAATAGTTTCTGCAGGCTGTAATATGGCGTAGTTCAACGTATTGCAGTCGCAGCTGTCTTTTGCCTCAAATTTGGCGAGGTTTTGGACTACGTACATCACTTACTTTGGCCTCGTTCCCCTTCAGACTGAGGTTTTCTGCCGCCTGTTCGATCCTTTGGTTGGCATCCGGGGAGCCACAAACTCGTACTGATGTTTGTGTCATGCAGATGTGTTCTGCAGATTTGCTGCCCAGAACTTGGTATTGCTAATACTCGATATTTCAAGCTTACCGTACGATTCGGTCAACAGTTATTCACAACAAAATAACACCAACTATTTGCTGCCTCAATGCTCCGCAAAATGGACGACTGCTTTCAGCGTTTGAAACAATATGCAACCGGTATCCCTTTCCAACGGTTTGAGCGCTGTCGATTGACGTGCTATTTAAAATTACATCCAATGTGTTGCTCGGGCCACAACCGGTGCAAAACTGCAATCGAGAGACAACCGTCGACCGAGAGAGGATGGCACATAAACAACCGAATTAATCATTTCGCTTAACGACCCGGGCCCCCAATGGATGCCGCGCCACCCTATTCCGTCCGCCATTCGCTGCGTTGGCAACACGGGTACGATTGTTTTTATGAATGGTTTTATGGTGTTGGTGAAAGCAGTAAAAAGGACCACGCCACACGCTCTCTCTTTGTGTGTGTGTGTGCGTGCATTCCAAAGTTCCCCAACCTTTTCCCGTTCGGTTTGCCAACCGTGCGGCGTAGGAGGGAGGCAAATAGTTTTTAATTCTCGTGACTAGCAGTGGTGTAGAATGTGGTGAGTTTTCTTGAGCATTTTTAACACCACGGTATAGAGAACAGAATGCACAAGCCACTGACAATGGCTTCAATATTCCCGGTCCGTGCGCCTGCTGTGCATGGAAATCCTTTTGCTGCTTCGTCGTCTTCTGCGGGCGAACGGTTAGTGTCACTATTACGGGTTTCAAACACTTTCGTCGCCTAGGTGCAGACACACGGCACCTCGCTCCCGTCCGCTGCTCGGTGTTACCTCCTCCCAGCAGCCCGTTGTTTGTTATGGTAACTGGTGTTTGGTTTGTTTTCCCGTTTCGATTGCATCCGTTTCGATTCGAGTGTACGCTCCTTACCTTCGGTGGTTAAAAAACTACGGCCGAATGGGCAAAGCAGGTGGGTTGGGTGGGGGTCTCGGTTGGGGTTTTGCTACTACACAATGCATCCTTATCTAGAGCGCGCCCCGTTCGGGCGGCCTTTGACGTTAACCCCGAACCGAACCGGAGCCGCCTCGAGTACAGTAAAGTCGGAAGCAAATGCACTTGTATTTTTTTCGGGAACCGGTCGTGCTATTCCGGGAACGCGCCCGGGAGGGAATAGTCGATGAAAAATTAGGTTAGGCCAGCCAGACCGCGGCACCAGTCCGCCACTCGGGTGTTTTGTGGCCAAAGCGCCGGACGTGGAGCGTTCAATCGAACCGAAAATCGAGTGTTTTAGTGGTAATTGCTGGTGCGCCGTGCCGTTGGTGATGGGAGGATTGTCTTGGGAGAGGGCTGCCTTGCGCCCGTAAGAGGGTCAGATGCGCGCGGAACTTCGCCAGCCTTAGATGAGACCGAAATTGACCGAACGCAAAACCTCAGAAGGTGTAGCGCCATCTGCGCCATTTGCAATCGAAAGTGAGGCTCTCGGTGCAGTTGTGCAAACGTGAAGCAAGTGCAGTTTAGCTTTGGATGTTGCGTTGGCGAAATAATGGGTGCCGGTGTGTGGATTAAGTTTCGTTAACATTCCGTGCCAACAACAAGAAATTGGATGTTCTTTTCGTGCAAAATTTGCGTGAAGTGAAGCAAACGAGTACCAGCCGAACGGAATCGACCTTGCCTTACCTGCCGGTTCGCCTTGTTGCACTTACCCACCGGTGCGCCGGCGTCCGGTGGAGGTAGTTCTCGACTTCCAGACGAGCGACGGCCTCCAGATCCGGAGAGGACGGTCTAGGGACGTAATGTTGTGTCGCGGGCAGCGCCAAATATGGCAACACCGTCGCCGTTATGTCGTTGTCGTCGTCGTCGTCCTCGAGGTCGGTGCAACATTGCCCCCATAACTCGCGGTGCTGCGACTGGACAGCCGGGCGGTGGCTCCGTGGGCTGTTTGCTGCCGCTGGCAAACCGCGAACAGTAGCAGCGAAGAGATCAACACGACCCGTACCCACATAGCCACCTGAGTTCTGCATCTACGGCGCCTTGTGCAGTGCATCGTCGACGTGGGAACCTCGTTGTCGGCGAAGAGAGGAACATGAACAACTTCCAACGTCTCAGCTTGTACAAGTATGTGTGTGCGCTATGTATGTGTGTGTTTCGCGAATCCGTGGCCAAGCTTTCAACGTAACGCGAACGTAACTCCCCACGTTTGGATGCGTTCCGCTGGATTATGATTCAACGTTGCTCTCTGTGGCGCTTTTTATGCTCACCTTCTCTCAGAGCCGCTTTTAAAACGGGGACGGCCTTGCCCGATTTGGAAGAAAGTCACCGGCAACTGCTGGTGCGCAAGCTCTCGCAGCTCGTACCTCGGCCCATAGGCCTTATAAAGGCATCATCAGCTTGTTGCACTCGGGGTGCCGAGCGATTTTGACCGTTGGCCATTACCTGGGTTTCACACAAGCGACTCGATTTGTACCATAGTTGTTGGTTGTGTTTTAAAACCTGATTAAAAAATATTTTGCTTATGCTGTGATTTCGAAACATAAAGTGAAGGAATATGTAGGAATAATCATTCAACGTAGAAGTTATTTTCGTTATTACGATAAAAAATCGATTTCTTCCTAAACCTAACTGAGAGACCTCAAGAAAAGAGAGAGAGAGAAAGAGAAATAACGAAAGCGAATGAGAGAGCAAAAGATAGGAAAAGAGAGAGACTGTGAGAGAGTAAATCAGCAAGTGACAGAAAGAAGAAAAGAGAGAGAGAGAGAGAGAGAAAGAGAGAGAGAGAGAGAGAGAAAGAGAGAGAGAGAGAGAGAAAGAGAGAGAGAGAGAGAGAAAGAGAGAGAGAGAGAAAGAGAGAGAGAGAGAAAGAGAGAAAGTAAATTAACAAAAAAATGCTTAAGTTATAAAACGAGTTTATCTTACAATTATCTTGATTCAAACATAAAAATTAAAATAACAATAATCAAAATAGTAAAATATTGCACATAAAAAGTAGAAGTATTCATACAATAATGAATTTAAAATAATATCGAATGAGCAAAAACCCTCAATCAAAACTGATGGTAGATACTTGTAACGTTTACACAGATTTTGCAATATTCCAAACATATGTTATATATTTTTTCAAACACTTATAATTTGTTTTGAACTTTCATTGCCCTTTGTATCATTCTTAAATCGCTTTCAAGTTGATACTGTATACAGTACTATGCTATTCTAATTTTCAATTTTGTCCACCACTGTACATACAGTGATGGAGGAAGACCTCTTACGAAAAATACTTTTTGGATTTGGAGGACCATATAGAGCATGGCTGAAAATGGAGCTCCATTGCTATGTTCAATTTTGTCTATGGTCGGTCAACTATACGGTCTAGCGGTCAATCATGGTTAATTTTACAAAAATTACTTACTTCTTCTTCGTTGGCTGAACAACCTATGTAGGTATGCCTGCTATATCTGGGTTTTCATGGCTTAAATCTTTAATAAAGTCCTGTGTACGGAGAGACGGCACAGTTGAGGTTTTAATTCTCAACCTGTGGTGCGTAAGGGCATACGCTACGCTCGAGGACTAAAAAAACATGCTAGAAGCGACGTCCAAATTGATAAACCCATCGATACGATGAAGACTTTACTTGGGTGCCGTTTTGCACATTTAGCGGTCTTATATCGATGTGTGTTTCTAGATTAGTGCGCAAAAGTTTTGGATTTCTTTTCGAACTTTTTGCTAGGCTAGAAAACTTCATTATACCGGGTTCTAAATTTAAATTAAACTGCTTCAACATAGGTTTTTTTTATTTTTGAAAACTTCTAAAGACACCGATTTCTTTGTAAAATAAGTCTTATTATGGTGCTATTCACTGTACATGCTATCAATGGTAACTTACACACGGTCGTGCAAAATGAACTGGCGAACGAACTTGCCCATTGAGTCCTTTTTTCTAACAATAGCTTTTTTGTTAATTTGATTTGATTTGACGGTTTGCTAATTAATATTTTTTCACTTTTTTAATGTCTTTTATGTCTTTTATTCAAACTCAATTAAAGTCCATTCTATTATCGCGGAGAGCGATCGCTCCTCCAGCGGTTCCTCGTTCGGTACATGTTGTGAACCACAATATGACAGTAATACTGTAGCTCCCCGTGATTTCGTGACCTGAATTAACCTGTCCCTTTTACTTCACACCACCGTAGGGGGAGACCGGGTACGGCTGAACGATGGCGTGAGCCCGCCACCGTTACTATTTCTTAGCCCGGCGCAGCGCCAGTCGTAAAGAAATTCCGTGCCGGAAGGAAGCTCCCCTGGCAGCAGCGGGGGGTGGCTTGCAAACGGAAAGGCAATCGCTAGACCGGCCTCCTTTTTTCACCTGGTTGGGCGTGTGGCACGGCAATCGGCAAGCGGCGAACGCAAAAGGGGGAAATGTAATTGTTGCTTGGAGCAGCAGCGTACGTTTGCGTTGCTGTTTGGGTTGGTGGGGGCACACGTTGTTTGCAACATGACAGCCCGACGTCAACCGCAGTTAATACCGCGAGCATAAGGGATCCGCCGCTGTGGAGAGCTGCGGCCGGCGCATGAAAGTGAAGTGAAGCACAGGACTCACGGGGCTGCACAGGTCACCGTGCCTCGTCCCTAGTCTAGTGCCTGCTGCTCTGAACGCACATTCCGATATTCGCGCACCGTTCTAACAACCGGCGAAGGCAACCGGTAATCGGTAAATATGGGGACTGGCGAATGGGGTGTCCTGGTTTGGAAAAGCGTTTGTAGTCCTTGCTGTAACGCATCCGCTATCGGAATCAGTCGTATCCGAGACACCTGACAGTGCAGAAGCGATAACCATTATAGTTAGCAGTTCCTTGCGCGTGATTGACCGTATTTTGTAGCTGAAAGCGATAAGGAGGAAGCGTAGTAAAGTGCTTATAGCGGAATAGTATACGATAGCAACGTCTGTGCAGTTATTATAACACTTTTAAGCACGGTTAAAGCAAGTTTGTTCCTTCGTGTTGGTGTAAATATCAGATAGGGCAAACAATGCGGCTCCGGGAGCAGTTGGCACGTGAAATTTTTGACCCTAAATCGTGTCTCAGCCAAAACATTATCATCCGGGAGATGGTATTGCAGCACAAGGAGAAAATGTAATGTATCCATTCTGATAATACGTATTAAAATCGTATCTTTCAAACATCATCATACGGTATTCCTTGTCGTTTGAAAGTAAGTTCTCTAAGGATGTCGTCCAGATTATTGAGCTTAGATGAAGCAATCTGTCAGAAACGTTGTGTTGTTATCGTTGTTTTTAATTATTTGATTTTTTAAATTTAATATTAAATTTATCATCCTGAGTGGATTTGGATACAATTGGTGAAAAGCTTCGTTTGTCGTATAAGAACGATGCCTGCTATCGATACGGTTAATCGAATGTAAATTATTACCCCCTTTTTCGGGGCCGGCATAAAGAGGGAATGGGTATGAGTTGGACTTTGTGGGAGTGTGCAACCGTCATGTGCTCAATTTTATATCCACCGTGATTGGTGGTGAACTTTTTCATAATTCATGAGAAACCGTGCGCCGAAAGGTTTCGCATGCCAGAAAAGCCAAACAGGGTAGTAACCTATGCGACATTAGAAATTATGAATTGATTATGAGTGAGTTTCCGATCGGCGGAAGTGGTGATGGAACAGAAACCCCCACTGTTTTGTTTTCTATAAGAAATATCGGCTGTTACGTTGTGTCTGATTTTGTTTTCCCTTTCCTTTTTGCTCTACTTACAGGCGGAAACTAAACGGGTACTCTAGTCTGGATTTATTCGTTATGCCTATAACCGACAAGCCGCGATTAAATCACTCACAAAAGTAAGTATGAGATCGAAGCACAGCCCGGAAGTTTAGTCGGTGGATGTGGTACAACAAAAAAAAAAACACGAGGATTGATTATTTATGGACCCTAGAAATGCACCCAATAATTCTTAGATATCGAAGGGAACCGCTGTCAAACTACATGATGGAAGAGTCAGGACACAAACTACAAGACATTAAAATCAATCATAAAGCCTTGAAGGGATGCAACGATTTGCATATGAAATTGCTATGGGGTTGTTTAAAATTGTTTCCCCTTTACTTTGAATGCGTGCAATAACGAATCGATGAAGTTAGGCTTTTTATGGGCATGAATTCTATAAAGCTGGAATCAGTCGTCCCAGCCAATCGTTTATCCTGGCCGTTCTTGCGGAAGATTTAACGCCATCTATCTGGCTCAGTCTGTGCCTACCATGCCTTCTTCTGTCCGTATAGCCGGCTTAAAATGACTTCAACGGCTGAATCGTGTTCATTGCACTAATAAATTATGTTCTTCCTCTTTTTTTTTAGTGCCAAAAAAATCCTACCAGCCACACCCAATCCGTGGGTTACCGGTGGCCCACCGGGCGGTAAAGACGCCGTGCTAGTGTTCCGTACCTACGCACTGTCACCAGCGGCTTCAGAGAACGGTGCCGATCTTTCCCCCGGTGGCGGTAGTCCATCCGTGACGCCGTCGTCGGATGCTGCCCCAAGTCCCAGCCCGGCGGGTGCTACCGCCATCGCCAGCTCGACCGCAACCCGTCTGGCGGAGATAAAAAACGCCCACAAATCATCCCCCACTGCCCCGAATTCTACACTGCCGAAGAATTTTAACGTTCAGCGTAAAACGCGTGGCACGGCGCCGAGCAGGGCCAGCACCACTACCAGCAACGAAGACGAGGACGAGGACGACGAAGAAGAAGGGGAAGGTGGAGAAGAGGAAGAAGAGGAGGATGAGGATGAAATCGGTCCGGTTGCGGCACGAGCCGACGATCAGGACGACGAGGACGACGATGAGGAAGGCGAGGGTAACGACGGCGAGGAAGATGACGATGAAACGGATGCCGGCGCAACGTCACAGGAGGAATCGAGCCCGGTAAAGGCCACCACGGGTGACGATTCGCGCACGAACAAGCCCAAAAAACGCCAGCTCGAATCGTCCTCCTCGTCCAGCTCGCTCAGCAACGCGTCCATGTCGAGCGTGAAGGGCGGCTCGGGCGATGAAATTGACACGGAAATGTCAACGTCCAAGTCGGAACCGGCGCTGGCAATGGCCGCCATGGATAAGAAGCTAGCCGCACATCGCAAGAGCAGCAACAAGGAAGAGAACAAGGAGAACCAACAGCAGACGGCCGCACCGATGAAAACGGAAATGCCGGCCGCCCAGCTCAACATTTGCTACAAATTCATCAATACCGAGACGCGCCTGCTGAGGAAGATCCTGAACGCGCACGGTATGGGCGAGAGTGGTCCGGAGTGTAATGATTTTAATCTGCTCTGGACGGGTATACATCTGAAGCCGGACATTTTGCGTAATTTAGCCCCGTATCAGAGAGTGAATCATTTCCCGAGGTGGGTGCAGATGCTTGAGTAGGGCTTACTAATAGCTTTAACGTAATTTGAATGCACAAGTGCACTGTTTTTGTATAGGTTGCGTGTTTATCGCAAAAGAGCACATGCGAAGGTGTAGTTCACATATAAAACGATATCCACTAAGGCGTGTAAGGTCTAGAATCCCGCATTGGTATTGCTCTTTCTTTAACTGCACATTTAATATATCGTATAGATTCATTGCGCTGTTCAGTTGCACGATTAATACGAAAGATAGGACCGTTTCCCTATCTTGATTAATTCAATGTAATGCATTACACTGAAAAGGAGGGCCTAGGATTTGGATTCAGGTCCAGTCTAGATTTTGAATAAGAATATGCAAATTTTGATACGAACAATTCTCATTGCAGATCCTACGAGCTGACACGTAAAGACCGGCTCTACAAAAATATCGAACGAATGCAGCATCTGCGGGGCTACAAGCATTTTGATATCGTACCACAATCATTTCTACTGCCACAAGATTACAAGGAACTGATAGCAGCGCACAACAAATGCCGTGGTCCATGGATTGTGAAACCGGTTGCGTCCAGTCGGGGTCGTGGCATATTCATCGTCAATTCGGTAAGGACATAGTTCAGAGTGTTCAATATGGTAAAAACTGTTGTAGTAGTAGTTTTATTTTAAATTTTCTTCATAAGCAATGCACAACTAGATATTAGATACAACTTTTTATGCTTGACACTTTTAACAATCTTCTCAATAATGTATAATATAAAAAACATGCTTAAAAATTTATTTATCTATTTCTCTCTTTTTCTCTTACACAATCGTTTCCGGTGCACGTCGCAACCCCTCATCGCAGCCGGATCAGATATCGTCTTTCGAGCAGGTCGTCGTGGCAAAGTACATCTCCGATCCGCTCTGCATCGACGGGCACAAGTGCGATATACGCATCTACGTCGCGGTGACCTCGTTCGATCCGCTCATCATCTACATCTACGAGGAGGGTCTGGTCCGGCTCGCAACAGTAAAGTACGACCGTACGGCGGAAAATCTGTGGAACCCGTGCATGCATCTGTGCAACTACAGCATCAACAAGTACCACACGGACTACATCAAGTCGAGCAACGCGGGCGAAGAGGACGTCGGGCACAAGTGGACACTGAGTGCGCTGTTGAGGCACCTCCGCAGCCAGGGTTGCAACACCGAGCAGCTGATGCTTGCGATCGAGGATCTGATCATTAAGGCAATCTTTTCCTGCACCCAACCGATTGTGTCGGCGTGCCGGATGTTTGTGCCGCACATCGGCAATTGCTTCGAGCTGTACGGCTTCGACATCCTGATCGACGACATGCTGAAACCGTGGCTGCTGGAGGTGAACCTCTCGCCGTCACTCGGCTGTGATACGCCGCTCGACACGAAGGTGAAGGCCTCAATGCTGACCGATCTGCTCACGATGGTAGGCATCCCGGCGATCAGTCCACTGCAGAAGGCGTGTTACGACAGCAAGGGCCAGAAGATACGGAACCTCACGACACCATACCGGCGGGTTAACTCGGCCGATTTCGTGCACACCAGTGGCAGGAAAGATGGTGGTTCGAGCCAGCAACAGCAGCAGCAACAGCAAGGACAAGGCAAGGGTGACGGAGCAGGAGGAGGCAATGGGGGAGGTGGAGGAGGAGGAAGTGGTGGTGGTAAGCTGCAGACGACCCTGAGTGCGCTCACGGCGGAAGAACTGAAGATAGTGCGCTTCGCACGGTCACAGTACGAGCGGCGAGGCGGGTTCGTAAGGATTTTCCCTACGAGCGACAGCATGACGCGGTACGGTTCCCTGCTCGATCCAATCACCGGCATTCCCACGTCGGCCATCACGTCCTCGAGCAGTGGCACCTACCTGATGATCATACCGCACAACTACAATCAGATGCTGCACTCGCAGATGTTTCCGCCCGGTAGTGAAACGGAGAATCGCATCGTGCATCGCATACAGAAGTACGAACGGGCGCTGGAAAGCTCGCTACCGATCACGATCGGACCGAAGCACACAGCCCCGAAGTGTGTGGACGAAGCGAAGCGGCTCCGGTTGCAGGTCCGCAAACTGATCGAGAACGGGCACGAAATGAGCATCCTACAGGCGAGACGCGCGTTTGGCTTCTACCTGGAGTACATTCTGAAGCGGCTATCGTCCGAACCGAAGCACAGCCACGAGGAACTGATCATGAAGTTCTTGTACCGAGTCGGAGCCCACATGAAGACGCCCTTCTTCTTCCGCAACTTCGGCAACAAAGCGCTGGGCAAGGATCGCGGTGCGATGGTCGCCAAGCAGCTTGGCGATTATCTGCACCTGTACAACAAGGAGACGGAATCGTACGTGGATGTGTTCGATATCGTCGGCATGCTGCCGATCAAGCTGTTCGATGAGTTTCTAATGCAGGCGAGCGAGGCCGATCTCGAGTCCGTCCTGACGCTGCACACGAACCTCACGCAACAGATGCCCTTCCTGTACAGTGGCTGTTCGACCAGCGTTCCACCGGCACCCCCGATACCGGTAGGGGTGCACGGGTTCTTGAAAGCCCTACCTAGCATGGCTCCGGGCGGCGCGAACAAGGAGCTCATTCGGCTGGATCCGTTTTATCGGAGGGTCGAGAGTCGGCTCCCGCTTGGTGCGCGCGTTAGCGGGCTCGGTGAGGCGCGTGGTGCAGGGGAATCGAAAAGTTCGGCCCGCCTGTCACCTATGAAAAAGAAACCGCCGATCGGGAGCATGGTCAAGTCGTCGCGTGAGCGTGAGCAACGCTCGAACTGGCTCTACTAAGTTTGGAAAGGGTGCAGGAACAACAGGTTTTATGTTAGTTATACGCTATGTTATTATTTATTCTGTAACACATATGGTTTCTTTATCGTTTCGTATTAGTCAAATTGTCTCGTGAGGTTCTATTGTTGTATTTTCTGTTAACTTATTTGATGCAATATTTCTGTCAAAACATTATCTCTCCGTTACTATTGTTTTGAATAGTGAAACAAATAATTCAATGTGATAAGTTTAAGCAAACTAACCCTTTTGTCATCAAACTAACACACCCTTCAATAGTGTAAATCAGTGGGTAGTTTAAATTGTATTCAATGTGAAGCAACTCAGTTTTGAAACCGATCTTTGAATGTACAAGATGGAGACGTGTGCAAATTTGTCCATGGTCCTGGTAGGTCACCAGGTCCGTTGTTTTGAACGATAGAATAGTAAATGTGATTTCGTATTCATTTGTAAGGTGGCATTTTTTGTGCTGTTTTGCACTTAGGTTCAACAAAAAAACATCACTACATGTTAAAAATTGTCTTTCACAATGGCATGAACTTGGAATTAAAACGTGGTTTAAGAGTAGTGATATGTCAGAAGAATGCAACCGATCCAAGGAATGCTTCTGTTACAGAAGAACGAGAAATGGAATTATATTCATTTAGATTTTATTACTCTTTTGTAACTTTTACACGCGCGCATGGTAGGTTTCTAAATCATCAGCGTTTTATCATCTCATTTCGGAGAGCAACTCTTTCTGGCTATGTCTTTTCCTGGGCTTTACTTCGTTACACTTGTTTCTTTTCGTCAACATTCTTCACGTTATCCTTTGCGAGAATGATTGAGAGTCGCGTTTTGCATAGGTTCTTTGAAAAGGGTCACCAAATCATCGAAAGAGGGCATCGAAGAGCACATCACTATTCTCGATGGTTTGTTTCCCATTAACATTGGTAGAAAACTTGGCTATTCATTCGTTTGTTGGCGATATTTTATGGCAGCCATATTAAAGAGATACAGGTTCAAACATCTAACCATCAGACCCAATACGGAAATATCTAGTCATGCATTCCAAAAAAAAAAATCCAACCTCTATCTCTTTCTCTTATACCACTCTTTCTCTCACTCTCTCCCTCTCTCTCTCTCTCTCTCTCTCTCTTAAAAATATACAATTTGATGCTTTGTGATTAATGCTGGTGGTTTACTGCTAGCAAGAAAATTGTGAGATTTGCAAAGGTACGAGATGAGCCTACACCAAATACGTGTTAAAATGGAAGGGGACAAAAACGGTTGGAGAAGGATATACAAATGCAAAACATTACCTTCGATTGTGATATGACATGATAACGAGATACTCAAATGCCCCTGAACTTGACTGAAGGTGCTCTGAGCAAGTCGATGAAAACGTGTAGCATTCTCGCAAGCGCAACAGAATTAACGTAAAAGAATAAAAACAGTTACTCAACCATTTGCAAGACAACAAAGCCGAAAACGAACCGTATTCCGTCAGATATAAAGTGAAATCAAGTGCTTTTTCCTCGTCTCTCGCACAAGAGTTTTAATGTGTTTTTTTTAGAAAAGCTAATTCAAATAATAAAACAGAACTAAACAAAACAAAGCACAAACAAACTAATGCAACGATTGTGAGGCCGTTAAAAGACTAAAAAAAAAAAAGAGACAGAGAGTTATTGTAGCAAAACAAATGTTGTACAACAAAAAACAAAAACTTTGCAAAATTGTGCGTGTGTCTTTAGTTTAGTAGCAACACTTTTTGTTGGTCGCGTTTGTACAGCTACTGGCCATTTTGCTTGTTACCGATAGAAAGTAGAGACTAAGCTATTCACTATGTCGCTTGAATCCTGTTCCTAATCGACCGGCAGCCGGAACGAACGAAATGAGAGAAAAAGAAAACAAACATTGGTTGCGGATCGAGTTATTTATTTGGGAAATAGTTTCCCCTACGCCGCAGTGTGCACCGCGTGTTCGACAGATGCTTTTGTCGGAAAGATTATCTCATTCCAAAGAAGAAAAAACATGCAAACTTATACCTAATACTAACGCTACCACTAATACAAAAATTATACCGTAAATAAAATGGGGGAATGAAAAAGAAATTCTGTACGAAAGCCACAGCAGAGCCAGGCAATTTTGAGCGGTTGCTCTTGTGATGCATAAGAAAACCGGCACACGGTACAGTGGAAAACCCCAACAACTGACGACAGTTAACCGAAAACCGACACCACACGAGGGCGTCTGAAACTGAACACACAATCATAATAGAGTGTTAGTGTTAAGTAACTTACCCGCGAGCGGTGGACTTTAGAAGGCCAAGTCAGCATACAAATGCACACACACACACACACAAACACTCGTTGCTTTGAGTAAAATTTTAAACAAAAATAAATGCACAAATCTTACGGCCTTCAAGCTCTGTGCACGAGATCCAAACCGTGATACACCGCGAGCGACTTAAACATTCAATCGCATACAGCGACGCAACAGGTTACAGATGAGCGATACCGGACGCGCGTGTACAGGAAAGGGAGCACGCGCGCTTTAGGTGGATTTCAATAAAGTTTGGTGCGCCTGCTCTGGTACATTCAACAATTAACCGTCGCTGTATCGAAAACATCGCAGTTAAACCGTTTAAACCTATAAACTTAAGCAAACCTCGTTCAACAGTATACAACTCCAGCTCCGTTCTTCAGTCCAGCCGGTGTGACGGCAGTGACAGCAACAGTTTTCCCCGTTTTCCGATACTAGCAACGAGCAAATAACAAATGCCTGAACACGTTTATAAACGACAACAAGCCCCCCTTACAAAACGCAATCCTTACATTTGCGAGAAACCAGAGACCGGAGAGAAAATAAAGGCGAAATTGAAAACCAATCCGACCGAATGTTTATGCTAAATACAGTGTGCGTGCCGGGGGTTTTTAGAAAGGGGCAGCTCGAGGGAACCGGATTGAACCGGATCAATGAAATATGCGTTATTGGTTTTTCTTGCTTTTCGTTATCGATTTCGTTCCGATTTTCCGCTCTGATCCTAGGCCGGGGAAGGGAAGAATTCGTTTGTTCGACGGCAAATCGCACGCGTAAGGCGGTACTACGGAAAAATGAAACTCACAATCAATTGCGCCACCACCAGATGTGCTTTTAATCGGATCGCTCCGTGCAATCAGCTGTTTTTTTTTGCCTACCGACATGGCCTGCTGTGGTGTTGCCTGTGGTGTTCCACAGGGATGATGAAGATATTCTTTTAATTGGTAAACTTCTGCCCGCGCTGGTCTCAGTTGGCAGTGAGTTTTCGCTTCCCGCAGGGAGGAAGTTTTCGTTTTCGTGTGTGTGTGTGTGTCCCCGGTATGCGTTGTCTCGTTCTAACACGATCGAGCTTTTCGCAACCGCGGCTGGGCTGTACCAGCTGGAAAAAGCTTTCCTTCCAGCTGTCACCTTGATAGAATGCCGCCACCATACGCTTGGGCCACGTACGAGACACACACAAGCAGAGCGTTGGAACGTGTTTTCTTGTGTGTCTGTGTGGTGCGTTGCACATTCGGCGCCGACGCAGGACCGCGGTCTGCCCTCGGTTTCGTCCTCACCGCATCTCACGTCGGCTGTCGGGCTCGGCCAAAACTCACTCTGCCCGAGTTTGCTGTGTCCAGTGCTGAGCGACTCCTTCACCGTGTCGGTCACCAGTCGGCTCGGCGTAGTGTCGCACACAGGTCGTCCGCGCGGGTTCGCGCGCACTCCGTTCGCTAGCGAGCAAGACACCGAATCCTGCCCCCGAGCCACCCACCGTCAGGCCGGAGACCGGAGGAGCAGAACTGAGAAGGCGGAGAGTGGGTGGTCGGTACGTGTCGGTAGCGTTCTCGAGGGTCGCGTTTGTTGTCGACTGGATCTTAGTGTTTAATTAAGCAAGTGGCCGACCGTCTTCGCTGCTGGCGCAGGCTCTCTATTTACCGCGTCCGGAAGCAGGTGCCCTCTTTGGTGGAAGGTGAAGTTTATGCGCTTCCACAGGCGTAGTGCATTCGCCCCTCTGGGGGGATATCCCAGCGTAAAGTGAAGCACATTATTGGCATCTTCAACTGGCCTACTTCGTTCCGCATTCGTTCCGTGCAATCTTCATTACGTCAACCAACACGTAGAACCCCATGTTTGTTGTGTGATTGCATGCGATTGTTCACATCAATCTGACTTCTTCGAGCGCTCGCCCAATGCCTATTGGGGGTGTCGGTAGCGCCTTCCGAATCCGGGCCGGAAGTGATGAACGCGTGCTCCGCAACCGAATCGCAAATGTGACAAAACTCACACAGGGTGCTGTAAAATTTGCTCGCTGATGACATAATAGCCTGTCAAACAGTTTCCATCGGCCGCGTTGCCCGCGGTTTTTCCTTCCTGGCCGCGTGCGATAGGTGAGAAGGTGTAAACGATCGAGCTGCTGAGTGAGTGCCGTGCTCCGAAGGACGCGCACAGGAGCTTTTTTTGACATTCAGAAGCACACCAGCACAACACGCACACCAACACATGGCATTGATTATTTTCACACGCTACAAATTCGATTCGACCTTTCGACGTTGATGGTTTATGGCTTTGGTGGTGTGAGCAGTGCTTATACCACCCCAGTCGCACCCCCCAGCAGCTCCGGGCAGGCTGGATACTCGGAACCGGTCGTTCGAGGTGTGTTTTTGTGTGAGTGTGTGTGTGTGCACCGCCAATGGGCCACACACTTTTCGCACATTTCCCATTTCTCTCCGTCGTTCCAGTTCTCGTGATGAGTGATCGAACGGCAGTCGGAAATGGCGCGTGTGCGTGTCTACTGGAGGGTGCTGTTGTTGTGCTCTCCACTCCGCTCGAAGTAGTGGGATATTTTAAACATTCTCACCGACGTGCGACGCTCGGCCATGTGGAGGCCGTATCACGATGTGGTGGTGGTGAGCGTGAGCGATATGGCGGTTTCGGATGACGAGTTCGGATGAAACAAACCAGATGGCCGCTGGGAAGGGATGTACGTGCCACTGTTTACGTGTAAATCTCATCGCCCGCCTCATTTGGCCGGTATCGGTATCGTGGTGGCAAATTGGATTGCCGCGGGAATTGCATGCCAACAGCGAACAACAACGAAACAACAACAAAAAAGACAAATAACGCACGTAAGGAAGATTGCTTTGAATTGAGTGTGAACGCAAGTGAACCACGATGGAGGCGCTTGGTGTCGCGTGAAAAAACCCCTTTTTTTGCCGTCAATTGTGCTCTGAAACTACGCAGAACTAACCGTTCAATAATGCATTTTTCGTTCGCCAGTAGCAGTCGCTCTCACCTGCCGATCGATCGAATAACAATAAAGCATCCCAGCACCGACGCTGGAACACCCGGCTCACCCTGTCCCACCGAAATTCCGCCCTTGGGAATTGCGCCCCCGCGAAGCGTGGGGTGGTTTTTCTTCCGTCGACGGCGCAACCCTCTCGAAACCCCAAAAATAGAACCTCGCGTGTGTAGCGTGAAACAACAAATAGAACCGTGCGCCTCAAACAACACGCGTAAAAGTGCTTCGCGCGCGCACACACACACACACACACTCCTGTTGGAATGTTTTGGTCGTAAAGGGCGCCGAAAAGCTCCCGCGAGATCTTCGACGAGGGGTTCGATTGTTTGTTTGGCTCGTTGTTCGGCCAGAGACGTGATGTGAGTCTCCGTGAGTGCGCGCGACGTTCGAGTGACGTTCGGGTTCGGTCGGGGCCAGGATACGTTGCCTTCCGCCGGCCGCCACTCGTGCGCCGGCCATGTGCTTTTGTTTACGACCCACGTGCTGCGCTGCTGGAACAACGTCGTCTCGCGACCCCCGTGACGTCACGGCGGTATCCTTCGTCGGTTGTGGTGGCCAGTAGCGATGCCAGCAGCACGACGATTCCACGACGCCGAGGACGACGACGACGACTCGGCTACGACGCCGCTGGGTGCCGCTGTGTGAATGTGCGTCCAGTGACAGGCTGCCCGGCGCACGGTACGGTGGTGGTCGTTGCCGCTGCTAGTGTGTGGTGCGCCCTGCGTGCCGCGGAAAGAAAACGTGCTAAGAGTGTGCGTGCGTGTGTGTGTGTGTGTGTGTGCTTTTTGTTTTACTCGGCGCTCCGTGCCAGTACGGCGTTGGCGTTGCTGCCGCCGTTGCTCCCTTCCCGGCGTGGATCGTGCACATGACCGGCGAACCAATGACTGCCCGTGGAGCCGTTGCTGGACGCGCACCTCACCTACAGCCCCCACACGCCAACCACCCCCTGCAGGCGCTCCGCACGGACGACATCGAGGTGCAGGTGCTGGAGCAGGGCATCGAGCTGTGCAGTGGCACCAGCGACCGGAAGGTAAGCGTGCTTGTGCCTGTGTGTGTGCCCCCGGCCGAATAATGAAGTGCTCGCTCGCCAAATCCGCCGGAGGATTCCACCGTCCCTCCACCCTGTGCTGTGACACACGCGACGCTCATTAATGTCAGTGTCAATCAAACGGAATCAATCCGTTCCGCTTCATCACATTAGCGCACTGCAAGTTGACTTGCGGGAAGGAGAACAGGAGAACGGAAAGTTTCCCCATGATACGTCACACACACACACACACACACACACACACCCACACAGACTCGAAACTTTCATCACTCGACTCGCCCCATCCAACTGCGCTAGGGGGATTGCGTTAGGCCTCGTTTAGAAGCTTTCGGTTTATCGCAATGGCGCGCAAAATGAAATACCGACCGACAGTTATGTAATCGAGTTTGATTTATTTTCCACCGGGGTGGACGGAAATCTTCACCTGCCGCCTGCCGCGTGAAAGAAGCCGCCGATGGATTGTTTATGGGTGGAAATTGTTTTCTTTGCTTCCTTTCCACCGCCGCCCTGCCAGCAAACCTTTGGCAGGTAAATAATACACCCCCGACGAGTGACATGTGAGCTGACCGGGCGGCTGGATATTAACCGGGCCCTCTACACCCGGCCCGTACAGACGGGTTTGGGGCGGACGAGCGTCGCCCGCGGGGACGTGTTGAGTTAAATAAATAATTTCGTTATGCATGCATGCAGCGTGTAGTTTTCGACCCATGAACCAGAGAAAAAAAAACGAAAACACACACCCTTTACCATTGAGCGGGCCAAATTACAGTTGATACGACACGTTCAATTCGCTTCGCTCACCCGAACAGCGAAAACCGATAAAGTCCTTCCGACAGCGTTCAGCGCGTTCGCTTTCCGGCGCGCTTCAATTAGCTCTTCCCAGGGCGATCGGTCGCGGTTCTTCGGGCCGTCCGGGCGGAACAGGCGGAATTGGAAATCGGTTCCATCGGGTGTACCAAATGGGCCGTGGAGCAAAGATGTCGCGTGCCCTTCGCCAGCAGCCATTCCATTAAAATACCCGCTCAACCATAAGCCCGGAAACAAACGAGACGGGGAGGTGAGGACAAAAACGTGCACCCGCGGAGGGACAGAAATCGCAAAACCTAATTGAGCGAAGCTTTAGATTTATGGCGGAAGCCACCAGGCGGGTATGCAAAGACGTTAGTTGTGTGTTTTTTTTTTTGTTGTTGGCCAGACCGAAGAAAACGATTGGCGGAATGTTTGTGGGAGTAACGAGCGTTTATTCGGAATTGACCGGAAGCAGTTACCGATCGTAGCGCAGTGCGAATGCTCTGGATGTAACGCATCTGGAAATCACTGCTTTCTGCTATGTTTTTCTTCTTCTAACTGTTCCACTTCGTGTGTAGTGTTACGAAGAACGACTTTAAACTATTGCTAGTTACGCAAGTCTTGATACTACGCTTAACATTTCTAACTTTCTTTGCTTTGGTTGGTCCTTCAGATGAAATAGCCTAAACATGAGGTCTTCATGCTTATGAAATTACCCTTTTGTGTGTTGGTTTGGAGTGTATCTTTCATACTTTTCCATCATACTTTTCCAGTTTTCTTTTTTATATTGAAGTAAAGCGTTAAGTATTCAAATTAAATATGTTTGTTAGTATGATTTTGTCTCTTCGTTTTTAGTTTGTGTGCATGTTAAGGTTAGTTCAATAGTTATTTATGCATTGTACACAACATTTTTTTTTATAAGTCTTGCTTATTGACATTCTATTGATATTAAATTATGATTAAACATTGGTTTTAAATATTGATTAATTAAATATTGATGTATTGATATTAAAATTCTATACTCTTGAGATAAACAAATCTGATAAGCTCTAATTTCTCTATTCTCTATTCTCTAAGAACACTGACACTTTTCTATCTTTTTTCTCTTCTTCTCCCGCTTCTTTTTATTCTTCTTCTTTTGTCGTAGTGACTTTTGGTTTACCAGATTTGTTAATTCCAAATCATAGACTGAGAGTCTTCCATCTAGATAAAAAAAAAAACTTTTATATTCATTCAACATTACTATGTGCTCTCCTATGGGTTTGCCTTCATTTTAGTGTACTGTATAGTAAAGCTCGCTTTACTTTAGCTTTACTTAGTAAAGCTCGTGTCAAAATTGTTTTAGTATCATTGTTTTAGTTTTAGACGATTAACTTATGAATCTGCAGTTTGATCGTCTTGCAAAACTTGAATGATATTAATATTTTTTACTGTAGGACTATACCATGTTGGACTGCATATTTGTGTTTTTTTATGTTTTGAAGGAACATGTTTAGTGTTTCATTGTTTAAATCATTAATTTGGCTCTCTGTCATGGAGTCTGAAGGGAATGTGTTGCTAGCGATGCAGATTTTCATACTACAAGATCTTTACCAAATCCTAGCTAGATCGACTGGAGCACAGTGACTATGTATATAATATATATAAGAGGATATAAGAGCTGAATAAACAATGGGAGCTTTTATGAAACATTGTCATTCTTTTTTTTGTATAATGTCGTATAGATTGGTTTATAATAGACAAGTCTCTCTGTTGAAATTAATAATAGCTTAAAATACCATATAATAGGTTGATTGGTTTATAATAAACCAACCTCTCTGTTGGAATTAGCTCGAAATTAGCTCAAAATGCCACATAATGGGTGATTAGATTCAAAGCTTTTTAAATTCTGCGATCGTAGAATTTCTTGGATCGTTTGTCCAACAAAAATGAAATGAAAAATGATCGTTTGTCTAGCAAAAATGAACACAAACTGCATAGAAAGGAAGGAAATAGGAAACACGAACCATACTTATATTTTAAAAACGTTAACCATTTTTAAATGAATATGAAAAAACCTTCTCGCCAGATGTGATGGAAGGAACAATTTTCAGGCAAATAAATCGACCGCATAACCCGCGTGGGCAGTTGCGCCCCTCCAGCCCACCGAACCTGCGCGTCAACTGTTTGTCAAAGTTTTTTTTTCTTCCCCCCGATAGGTACTGCTTTATGGTAATTATGTGCAGTGTAACGATCCCTTTTTTATTTATGGTCTTAATTGGCACTTTACCGGCCAAACGGTACCGGGCCGGTTTTTCTATACCGCTAAATGGCTTTGGCTGGAGGACTGGCTGCAGCGTTTTCTATGGCCGGTTTTGCTCACCGAAAAGCCTATCTTGATGAGGGCCGAGGTCTTTCTGAGAAGGGAGAGAGCGAGAGAGAGAGAGAAGGAGAGAGGAGTTGTGTTCCTTTCCCACGCCCCGGGGCACAGCAGATACTTGTTTCTGCCCGCTATGTGAGCAGATGGTGACAGAGTTTTCAGTTTTTTTTTTGTATGTTTGTGCTTGTTTGTTTGTTCGCCCGGTGTCTCCGGTTGTGCGGGCTCTCCGGTCGCTTGCCTTCGGGCGAGCCAATTTATTTCTCTATCCCCCGCTCTATCGCTGTTTTATTTAGGCAGCCACTTTCTTTTCTGCTGCCAGCTCTTAAGTAATTTACACCTCCCCGGCATCGATCGGAATGGTTCAAGAAGCGCCACCCAACCTAACCCAACCTAATGCAGGATGCAGGGATGTGCTGCCTGGCTGGCGAACGGTTCCACGGTTCCGAGCGGGATCAAATGCTGCTGCATGCGTTCGCAAAACCAGCGTGTGTGTGTGTGTGTGTGCCCTGCAGCCAAGACGCCACGCCACGTTAATGGTTTGCTGCTCGGGGGCTCGGGCCGATGGAGGCGCCCGGTGCTTCGTGCAAGTTTCTCATATTTTGGCGCCCTCAAACATTGCACACCACGTTGGCCACACATGGTTAGTCGTTCCATTTGCGCTGATCGGCGACATGCTTTGGTGGGGGTAAAATAAAAAGCAGTCTCTTGCCACAGATCCTGCCCGCTGGTGGGTCCCGCACCGGAAGCCAAACGCACGTAATTTATGATTGCACAACATTAAATAAGTAACGAGTGCGCCGCTGCTGCTGCTCTCTTTTACGATGGAGTTCTGCCAAATGGAACCGGGCAGCACGGGAAAGTGCTTTGTTAGCACAGCGGCATGCTGAAGCGGGATTTGTGGCACTACTGTGCCACGAGCTAAAGACCATCCGTGCGGGGTCGAGTTTTGCCGGCCGTAAGTCGGGCGAAAGTTTTGCTCTGCCGCCGCGTGTGAGAGCTCGTACGTACGAGCGGCCATTCGGTGCACTGATTGAATTGGTAATTGAATAGGGATAATAAGATTGTTTCGTAGATTATCCACTTATATCACTTAGCGTGCGGAAAGCATTTAATTATTGTGATACACACACACAGAGAAAAAAAGAGAGCATTAACAGCAAAAATGGTGAAGGTGAGGTGTGTATGTTGCTTTCGCTTCGATCGACCGCTGTAACGATCGTTTGGAGGGGGTAAAAAAAGTTTTAATTTCAATTCCGAACATGTCCTCCGACACTTCGGTCGGGCGTGCATGTTAGCATGTGAATGGTGCAAGTTTCCTTATCCCGCCGTGCGCCAGAAACTTTCCATGTTTAACAATGACTTCTTCACCCGGCTCGAACAGCCGAGGACACCCGCAAGTCATTCCGAGTCGTTTTGTGCCATCGGATATCCGGCGTTCGCTTCGCCTGTTCCCCTCTCGAAAGTTGTTGACATCGAGGGATAGCTTTTCCCACTTCAACTTCGCTCCAGGCTGTGTGTGTGTGTGTGTGTTGGGCGAAGAAGTGATGCAATTCTTTTGTGTCCGTTCCATGCGCGAGTGTGCCTGTGTGAATACGTCGTGACGGATGTCTTTCTCACGAGATGAAGCTGTCCACCGTGTCCGGGACTGTGTCCGGGCAGGTATACATGGGTTGTCCTTTCGGATTCTATCAGCAGCAAGTGTGTGTGTGTGCAGAAGAGAGGAGTCCGTAATTTCACAAAAGTGGAAATATTGATCGAATGCGAAGAGCAGCGAGGGAAGAGATAATTCATCGTCGTGCGCAAAAAAGCAATGAAATGAAAGAAGCACTGGAACACAAACAGCGCTACACACTTCCACTGCCACCCCACGGGAGCTTTGTGGTATTGTTCTTTGTTTGTTTGCCCGATTCGATTTGCCTGGCCGGCGCGGCCAGAGCTAGTGTTGCGATTGGTTTCGCTGGCAAAGCTATCGCCGAAGATATTGTGCAACTTTCTTCATTACCCGCTCGGTGAGGCGCTCTATTTGCTTACCAAACAAATGGAATAGTTTAGCATAGCTTAAGCTGGCCATTGTTCGGGGCCGGTTGTTTACGCGCCACGAGGGGCGCCGGCGAAGTCCTGTGCGTTGTGGGCTGTGGGAGTGTGTGTGCGGTGATTGATCGTTAGTAAGCTCTTTTTAGTTGGTGGCCCATTCGTGGCCACGGCCCTCCATTGAGAGTCAGAAACCATATCGTGTAATGGGGAGGGGCGGATTGTAAATCTAGCAAAACCTCCACCGGAGGGTGGCTCGCATGTTTATTAGTATGGCCCAGTATTGGATGGATACATATCGGGAGGAATAATGGCGGAGTAGATAGCGAGAAACTCAAATGAAACATTACGGTAAATTGCGCCCCGGGTTTATTGAATATGGTGTGCTTGATTCGAGCATGGTCACTTTAAAATTGGAGTACATTTACGTTGTTACTTTCTGGAGTTTGAAAAGAACAAAAAATAACAAAAATTTCACATTATGTTAAATATGGTTGATTTTTAAATGTGTTCGAAGCGAAAAGTATGTATTGAAGATACAATAAGCTCTCCTTCTCAAACTCACTGAAACCAGGAAGTTCCAGTATTCAAAAACAAGATTAGTATAGCATGTATAACATGTGTAATATTTGTATAAAAATACGTTGGCTATTGTCTTTGAAACTCTTTCATTTGAACACATTTACATTCAGCTTAAAATCTGAATAACTTTTTCTAAAATATTATCCATTATAAAACATATTTCTAAGCAATACGGCCAGGTCGTTCCTTAGTAAACAAAAAAGAGACCTATTTCTTGGCCATAAGTTTGTAACTCGATTTTACAGACTAAAAATAAAAAAAGCTTTCAGGATGAGACACAATGAAATTGGAATTTTGATTCATATTTACAATATTCAAATTACGCGCTAGAGCTCGCTCGCAACCGCGGATGGAGGGCTGTAGCCATGGACCGAGCGTCGTGGAAAACGATGGGTGATAAGGACGAAGTGTTCATCCGTGAGCGGGCTGAAAAAGATGACTAACATAAAACGCATCTTTTGATTATGGTCTTCCATCTCCATTGTTTATGTTTGTGCATTGATTGGTAACTTGCTTTTCATGGCATTTATGCTTGAAAATGCTTGCACGCAAAAATGAGCGAATTACACTTGGTAATCCGGCTGATCGAAGGAATTAGGCGTATTATTCTACACCTGGTTAGGTTCTATTATTCTACTCCATATGACCGCCACCTACATATGTAGGGGGCGGTCATATGGTCCGTTATCGCTAGGTCTTACGCACCACAGGTAGTGGGTTCGAATCTCAACTGAACCTTTCCCCCATACGCAGGACTGACCAACTAGATCTGCTTGTAGCTCCTTGTTGTTGTGCCCAAGGAAGAAGAAGAAGATTGTATGCAGAATGTGGAAATATTGATGATTTAAGCAGTTGAAAAGTTCTGCACCAAAAACATCCATTACATTTGCTATGAATAAGATGTTTACATAAAGAGCAGCAAAGTTATTCAAACTACAACAAGACATAAAATCATTTGAAGGAAATATTTGTTGTTGAATATGTGCATTCAGATTAGCAGATCAATAGAAACATTTCCAAAGAATTTGTATATGATGGCGCGGCATATCATTACAGGTAGCTATTACTCTACTTTCAATCAAGAACAGCAGTATGCTCTAATGCTATGATCATGATTATGGCTTACTCAAGATACAAACGAGTTTGTGTCGAATGTATTATCTATACTGGTTATCGTGTGTTGCCAAGCACGCAGAACTATATGATCTCCTAGTTCTCTCTTGCAAAAAAACAAAAAACCTCATAAAATATGTTCATTATGACGATGCATAACACCAGTGTTGTATCGTACCGCAAGCCATTATTTATGAATGAACGATGACGAAGATGTTTTCTACGGCTTTCCCATCGTGCTGCCTTATTGAGCGTGACAATCAAATCGACAGCAGACAGCGGCTCTAGTTTACGACCACGCAATAATATCATTTAGCAAGAGTAAATGTTTCTGCATCATTCATCACCGGCAACCGTCACGTACAACACAATAATCTGCCATTGTTCGTGTGAAAAAGTTTCGCATCGAATTTCACCCAGCCATCAAAAGGACATTTCATTCGACATGACGCCATTGCCAACAGGGACACTCGATTAATTTCCAGCCAACCCGTTTTTTTTTCATGATCGCTTTGCTTTCTCTCCTGCAATTAAATTATCTAACATTCAACTTGCCGCCCTAATCGCTGCCAATTGTCGTAAATCATTCATCAATCTCATTCGTCAATAATAGACGTGCCGGCGGCAGCAGTAGCAGCAGCAGAAGCAGCAGCACAGCAAATACCGTGCGACGGCAGCTTGGCCGGTCATAAAAGCAAAGCAATCAAACACGGATATAACAGGGCACGTTGGACGGAAAATGCAATTATCCCGCACTACTTTGTTACCTTTGTTGCCTCCGCATGCACGGCATGCATGGCCTCCTAGATGGTCTGTGTTGGTATGGCTAGGATAGTGCAGAAAATGGATAAACTTTTTAACGAACCGTTGTGCGACACTATGGACCTGGAGAGGTATAGAAACTGTGCATTTGATTTGATGTCGTAAGCGGTTTTTGTGCTTATTCAGGAGCAAAACTCATATCAAACGTAACAGAGATCTAAATTATTTTAAATGCAGCTTATATTTATTAAGAAACCGTGCTCAATTAGTAACACTATAGATTGAAGCATCCCTAAATTATTCAAAATTATATTAACTTCCATTACAACTGGTCACTGCCTCCAATGTGCTCATTCTACAAAATATACTGCTACTGAAGCTGCCCTCAAATTGATTTAATCGTTCATCTTCATTCTACGATCAGTGTTACTCGAGCAGATCAGATTAAAATAATAAAACATTTTATATTGCTGATAACATTTATGGTTAAGATTTTGTGCAGATGTGTTTTTTGTATCAATTCAGATAAATAAACGACAGTTAAAGCGTTAGGAAGCACGACAACATGCTTTGTTTACGAAAAATATAATAAGAAAGTCGTATACAAAAGCATCCAATTTTTGACTTATCAATCAATAGAGAACCCGAATCAATAGAGGAGACTATCGAGGTGTAAAATAAATTCCAAGTAATGTGTATAAAGTTGTTTCATCCTATGAAATATTTGTTAAGCAGAAGATGAAAAAAAAAACTAAACAAACTAAACAAACTTTAAACAAAACTAATAAAATTTGGTTAATTTCAAATGCAATTCTAATATTACCCCATTTTTGCTTGAAAACCATGGTAATTTATTCTCCCCATATCCTTAACGATAGCGAATGAAACCAAAACATTTACGATGTCATTTATGCTGCTAAAAGTTTTCATATAATCGTACGTTATTGAGCGTATTCAAAAGAAAACTTTTCCTTTTGTCACAATCACAAAAAGTTTTATTTGCTGTCGATGATGCTGTGTTGTTTTATTTTTATCTCCGTGAAACTATCTTTGCATGCGTCAAATGTTTCTCGTTTCCTTCCCTTATTTCAACTCGGTGTACATTTTCGCACGGTTTCGCTTCGGTCCCTCGTTTCTAGAGCAAACGATAAGCGCAAAATATCATTAGGAAAAACATAAAATACGAAATTGGAATAGATGCTAGTAAAATCGCTGCCCAACTGACCTGAAACACAACGCGATTGCACATAACCACACACACACACACACACACTGCCGTTCCACGTGCTTGGCACGCGAATGCGAACCGAAGCGTCCAGCGTCCAGAAATCCACAACTGCCATTTACTGGTATGATTGTGCGAAATTGGGTTAAAAGAATCGATCGCCCGTGCCAGCCGGAGCCAGTGGCGTCAGCTTCAGCTGGCCGAAGGGAACCTTCTGGTGGCCTGATAAGAAATGGAAATTGTGCCAAATCGAAATGACGAAGGACCGGAGGATCCTCTTCCCCTGTCGGTGCATGTTCTTCGAGCACACCGTGACGCCTGACAGGCGTGCTATCGCTACCAGAAGTAGCTGCCCGGTTCCGGGAACGTCAAACTGAACCCTGGTGTAGCGCGTGTGTGTGTGCTTGTGTGTATGTGTCTATCAGTGTCACTTCTTTTCGCATACCCACGACACTGCCTTCGGGACTGACGGGCTTCAATTTTTGAAAAGGCACACTGCAACACAAGCACGTGCATTCGCAGTGCACTCGTGCATTCATCCACCGCGCGTACCGAGTTTGTCTTCAGGTAAGCGAGCGCATGCACCTTCAGGGAGGAGGGCAAAGCTGGGGAACCCTTCTAACAGACGTGCTATTAAATTATTCACCAGCCAAACATCGGCTTGCGCTGCGATGGAATGCGATGGCTTAGCATGCCGGCTGTCGGTCGTTAGCTGGAATCGCAATGGAAACACTATCCTTGTTTCTGGCGAAGCGTTTCAAGGAATTTGTCAACAATGCACTTTAACATCCGGAAGTTGCAGTTTCGAAGCACACACACATACGCACCATGTGCACCTGTAATGCGTGGAATGTGTTTGTTAAAGTACATTGATGCTGGTGTTTCTGATGCCGCTGAAGGAAGGCTTACGCGCTGGTACGAGATAGCGCAAATTTCAATGCCAATTTTATTTCTTTACTTTGCACTGTCCGTCCATTATGGGTAACAATTTTGATAATTATGAGCTTAATCTTTTATTTGAACCTGGATTAGAATAGTCCTTTCTCTAAAGCTTAGGATGATCATGAATAGCAAGCATAAAATAAAAAAAAACATTTTTCAACTGTAATTTTAGTGGAGAAATAGGAAGAGTGGGCAAACCGGAGAGTAAGGGTACTACGGAGAAGCTTTAAAAGGAACGGAAACGGCCCTCAATTGCGTTCAATGACCAGATGCAGTCCACTAAAGATTCTAGTACACGGTAGAAAAGAACACAACTAAGTTTGTTTGATTGTTTCTCAAAAATAATTCCCTTGCTAAATTCCAATCCACGACATAACCTTCACGCTGTGACCATGTAAAGTAGAAAGCATTGTGCTATTCAATCAAAACATTATAATTTATGACAAGTTCTGGTACTTAGCACAACCATACAAACAACCTCGACGGCGGCAGAACTAGGCCAATGGTGATTAAATTTTAACAACAGAGCGTGCCGTTTGGGGAAAGTGTACGATCGTTTCCCCCTTGCAAACATGGTTGAAATGCAATACTCATTATCGTTGCGGTAGAGAGTGAAAACCACCGTGCCACCGAGTAGGTTGCGAATAAATGTATTTTCGGTTGCCCACACCCATTGCGCGCGACGTTCCGCATGGCACAGCTGCTACTAATGAAATCGGATCGCAGTGTGCGGTGTGTTTAACTGATTTTTGGGAACGAATGGATTCGAAGCTCGAAATCATATGTGTGTGTGTGTGTGTGTGTGTGTGTGTGTGTGTGTGTGTTTCTTTGTCCTCTTTTAATGGAGAAGTAAAGAAGGAATTACACATGTACGAATGGAAACAGTCATAATATAATTGAATTTCGTGCAAATTTCCTGCGCCAGTGCCATATTTGTCGTCATGGCATTGGAAATTGAAAATAACTCAATTGCATGCGATAATGATGAGCCACTCTAGTCAATCAGGCGCAGCATGTGCACAGTGAAAAGTTAATCAATGTTCCATTCATATCACGATTCACAATGCATTCCCGTTACGACAGTTTAAATCTACAATACAATTATCACATAAAAAGTGCGTGTATTCCTGCTAATAATAAACTACATAGAAAGGGGTTGTGCTTCTATTAGAAAAAAACCCTTAAGATAATCCATATAGTTAAAAATGAGAAGGTACATTGTCCTTTTCTCTCGTTAACCTTTTTCTTTTTTTTTCATAATGTAGTGTCCGGTTCATCTGGAATAGAAGTTGTATTCCACTGACTGTTATATTCCAACTGACCCTATCCCCAATGATTGCTACGATGTTTTTATACCACATCCAACATCCAAAGATTGCTATGATCTAAAACATACTCGCTATATTTATATAAGTTCGTAAAGAAGTTTAGAAGACAAAAACTAATTCTAGAACAGCTTAATTTTAAAATTAAGTTAAATTGATTGAACATCATCAACATCCACTCATAACTGACGTCATGAGTAAAACAACCGTTGGCTTCAATGAAGGGAAGGAATCGTTAATTGTGGCTGCTGAGTGATAGGGATTTTATAATTTTGTATTTGGTGCGCATTAGTTGATAAAAAATATCGTTTTTTTTTAGTTTTTTTTATTACGTGTAATTTTCGTTGTAATATTTCCGAAATATTTTTTGCTCATCCTGATTGAACTATTACTTATTATTTGACTCATCATGGACACAAAATTACAAAAGAGTCTTATTGCTTGTAAAATTACGTTTACAATTTTAATTAATCCACAAACATGTCGTTCTGATTCTCATAACTCTTCTTGAAGCTAGCGGATGTCTATACTTAGCACTAGTTTGTTCACAAAACTGACGATAGCTCAATAGCTTCGGTGAACTTGTCAACGCCTACTTCCGAACTATTCAGTAACGTTCAGATAGAACTTGTCGATAATATTTACGACTCCCACTCACTCTATTGGGAATCGAATCCATGCTGCGAATAATAACTCACGAGTGCGAGTGAGTAAGATTATAGCGACTCCCATATCTCTTCTTATGTGCATGAGAATTGAGAAGAGATATGTGCAGATATGTTAAAGCTAAACTTATGTGAAATAGAATAAATATGAAAAAAACATAACCAACTACATAAACCAAATCATATTTTACATTTTACCATAACTATTTATCCAAAAAGAAAGAAATGGCTAAATTTGGACAGGATTCGTAGTTCAGATATCGCAAATATCGCAAAGTCAGTCATCTTCAAGATATGAAGTGTTTGTGAAAGTTCAGGAAAATATCCTCAGCTCCGATAGTTCACCTTATGTTTTTATTCACACACTCAGGATACACAGAGTATCGAATACGCACACACAC
>KB672713.1:5167985-5186076 GCA_000349145.1 Anopheles dirus | reverse complement strand
AATTTTCCGAATTTTCGCCGTTTTTTATACCCCTTCAGTGGTCGAACTTGACTATGGGTGTTTCGCGGAGGGCCGAAGGAATCGAAGGACCCTCTTGCTGTGATGGTAGTTGTTGTTGTTGTTGTTGCTGTTGCGGTTGTTGCTGCTAATTCTTACCATGAAGAATAAACTAGATAACAAATATTTATCTAGTTTATCTGTTGTTTTGTTTCTGGCTTTGATTAAGCCATTTTAATCTTCATTTTTTCCTATGACTTCTGGCGAAAAGATACTTTTCAGAAAATAGTTCACCTTGCCAATGGAAGAAAACGTTAAAACTGAAAAGAGTTTTTTGTGGAAGATAATAACTCCAGTAAAATAAAAAGTCCTAGATTCGTTTGTGATCTAAAATATCTTGAAGGATTACTAAGTGACACGTTTGTAAAATGAGGCCTGTCAATACATTGGAATGGATGTACACAGAAAAGATTGTCTAAGATATGCGACTGTCGCTACACGCTATGAACCATAAGCTTTGGTAAAAGTGTTTCCGTGGAAGCACTTAGCTGAGGTAAAATTTGACATTCATATTGACATTTTTTATTCATAATGTATGCTGTGTAAGCTCTAAACAAATCTATCAGCTCAATATTCTAAATATGTTTATGAACACTTTTTGTGGCCGTCAACGTAAAGATCCCTACAACCACACTGCTGCTTGCTGTCCAAAACACCGAGCAACTTTACTACGTTTCACCCGAATGTCCACCGTAGCATGCAGCTGACAACTTCCTATACATATTTTACAATCCAATTAGATGGACCACACCATCCGCTTTCGCTGAATGGCACAACTGGCACAACCCTCTGAACTGTTTGGTGTTTTTACTTTCATTCCACGCGCCGCGCAGACGAATGTAGCCAGCGGCAACACGGGAATACAGTCCAGCAGTGGCGGGGGCCCAAAACCGCCCACGAATTTCGGTCGTGGCCGCATCAGCCTCCAATCGTCCACCACCGGTACCACGTCGCTGGCCACCTCGACCGGAACCACCGCACTGGGGGTGGGATCGAACGGGTCGGGAGGGGCCGGAGCCGGTGCCGGAGCAGTTCCCCCGCCGGGATCTCGGATAGCGTCGCTAAAGAACCCCGTCGGCTGGGTGTGCTGTGCGCCCTGCATCTGGCTCAGGAGCTCCTCGGCCGTGCACAAGATGGCGATAACGGCCGCGACGCTGCTCGTGACGTCGCTGTTGGTGGCGTCCCCGATACTGTTCCTCATCTCGGCGGCACCCTCCCAGCTGCCACGGGACTGCTTTGCCGCGGACGAGGACGACTGCCACCCGACACCGGCCCCGCCGCCCGTCTGTGCCGATCCCATCTGCCGGGCGGCCGCCATCAGCATCTCGTCGCGCATGAACTGGGACGTGGAACCGTGCCGGGAGTTTAAGAACTACAGCTGCTCCACGATGGAGAGCAGCCTGCGGGCGGTCAAAAGTGCACAGGAGCTGGCGGACACCCAGATGCAGCGTAAGTGGGGTTGCTGTGGGTTGGAGTGGTTGAACGCGGGCCGTGGTTTTCATTTCGCCTGTCCTGCGGGGTCCTTCTCTTATCTGCCCTCTCTGCCACGACAGAACTACTTTCGCTCAACACGACGAGCGGGATTTTTCGAAAGCTCGGCCGTCTGTACGGCAGCTGCCTGAGGCAGGAACTGAACGACACCAGCATCAGGAGAAGGCTGGAGCAGCTCGGCGGCTACCTGCACATCGGATCGGTGGGACCACAAAGCATATCGCCGTTGGTAGCGAAGATCCAAGCGATCGGACCGCTCCCGCTGATCGGCATCTACTACGATCTCAGCTACGGCCGCAAACCGCAGACGCTGCTGATCATCGATGGACCAAACACCCCACCGAACATCCTCGAGGTACGATCGCACAGGTTCTCGCCCCTGCCCTGACACTAATGGGCCCGCTTGATGACGCGCGCTTCCCATTACAGAACCCCGTTCGATGGAATGGACCAAGGGCACCGCCGTACGACGTGGACGAGGTGCCGGAGCTGCTAGACGAACTAATCAATACCTTCCTGCCGTTGGGGTTGAGCAGCGAGCAGCGGCAGTCGGAGCGAAACCTTATTTTTAGCTTTATTCGTGAACTGAATCAGGTAATAAAAAAGCAACACACTCGAACGGTGGCGTGCGTGGCCCATCCTCATAGGCAACACCGAAATGGGCTCTCTATCACGTCCGTTTGGTTTTCGCTCGTTTTAGGAGGCTTTAAGGCAGCGTCTTGAGGATATTTTCGTTGGTCAGCATGTCGTTGATCGGCGTCTAAAATAGAAGTCATTATGTATTAGGCAGGCTTTTTTCACAGTCGATAAAATTCTGTAGTCTGTACTTCATCAAACGTTCGGAAAAATGTTTGTTTTATTCAGATTATGCGATGAATTTGATTAAAACAGATTAATTGCACTCCTAACACACTGCTTCGTAATCTACATCATCTCTCATCCATGATTATTGTTTTAATCATTACTATAGACCATTCCAAAACGGTTAGCCGTTTTGTATAGTTACGTTGCTTCAATACTTTAAAAGGGGTTGATGCTTTCTCAAACCACATTGACTAAACATGCATAATTCTTAGTCTTAGTTTGATAAAAAGTTTTTCGGAGCTCATATTTATACGTAATTTAGAAAAAAAAACGTTAAGGTAGTAATTGCTAACGAATGACTTTTTTTATTTACATATTGCTTATTACTTACATAGTTGCTTTATCGTTAATCATTTTACTATATTATTAGCTCTTACTTTATCGTTTTTTTTAATATTTATCATTATACATATATATTCATTTATTCATTTATGTATCTAGCCATTAACTTATTAATTTATTTTCTTAGTGTTTTTGTTCATTATTTAATTAGTTTATCTATGTTTTTAACAACTCGTCATCTGTAAGCAACTGCGGTTAACTGAATAAAACGTGATCAAAATGATCATTTCTGCCCGTATTCCTTTTGAAGTTTTTAAAGCTTTTTGAACAACATATAAGGCCCGATTATGACACTCAAACGGAAAAGTCTCTAACGAAACCTATATATCAAAATGGAGATGTTAGGTGTTTTTAACAAACTTGAGTGATTGGGAAAAGGTTTATAGAATGCTTAATCATGATAAAACTCATATTCGGTTTTTAGTTTTGCATTATGTTTGAAACTACTGAAAATTCGCGTTTTCCGTTAGACTCTTCCGATTGAGTTTCATAATAGGCCCTATATTCTTCACTTACGCACGTTTATATGTTATATGAACTTTTCGAGATTTTTTCATTATATTGTTAGACATACCTCATAACAACATTATCAATATCTCTAACTTATTAAGTAACAGAAGACACATGAGTGAAGAGGATATTGTTAGGGAAGAGATAAATAGAAAGATGGTAACAGAAAACTCATGCTCGAACAAAGAATGGTTAAATCTACTACAAAAACCCACCAAAACTCCAGGAACGGTGTATTAAATAACATTTTCAACCTTCACGCACAGATTCGACGAAACTATGTGCAGAAGGACTTCACCAGCAGCTACGTGCTGAACAACGTGACGGCCCTCATCAGCGCGCATCCTTTCGTAAGTGTTGGCCCAGTACCCCAATGCCCCGCGATGCACACTCACCCGCAACATTGCGCACGCCGCTGTTCCACCCTCTCCCACAGCTCGCCTGGTCCGATCTCGTCCCGGGCAACTGGACCGGCCCGATCGTGATCCGAAGTCCCGAGTACCTGCGGCAGCTGCGGAAGCTGCTGCTGCAGTACCAGAACCGGGTGATCCACAACTCACTGCTGATGCTGTTCGCGCTCAACACACTCCCACCGGGGCGGCCATCGCCGCTGGTATGCACCCGGGCTACGAATTGGGCCCTGCCGGAGGTCACGTCGGCCCTGTTTGTGGCCCAGTACAGCGAGGACGTCATCCGGCATGCGATTCAGCGGGTGAGTCCTGGGGTTCAGGGCTACGTGCCCGTCGTCCGCCCCGGTTGTTGTATCGCATCAATGTTTCACTTGCAAACGCAGGCGCTGATTGGAGCATGTAATGACCGGTAGCCTTGTACGGGCACGAACCTGGGTTTGACCGCGCTTGACCGCGTGTGGGGAATAACGGCCTTCTGTGTGGGGGTGACAGGGGCGCCCATTGTTACTGCTTTCACCAACGGGTAATAACATCAATCATAATTCGGTCTGGCTTGGATTATGAAAAGGTTGAACCTAGGCCGAGCACGAATGGGCTGTGCTAGGGGAGTCGTGTTTGCCGTCGAGCTACTAAAGCATGAAACTATTAGAGCAGGATTCGGTGCAGGCCAGATTGTACACGTTAGCTGGATAGTATGGGGAGTATGGAGTAAGTCTGTTTGTTATTGAAACGTTTATGGAAAAGGCTCGAAGCAATGGAATAGTTTATCGCCTTAATGCATTGCTTGCGTTGAGTTTCAACATACTCAGTTTCAGTTAAATAAAAAAAGTAGAAATAAATTAAGACTAATTAATCATTTTTCTAACCAATCTTTAACTTTCGAGTTATTGTTTCATAACCAAAGCATTTATTTTATCGTTTAAACTCTTAAAATCCGGTAAAGAGGACACAAAATACTCCTGTAATGTAAGCGGTAGGTACGAATGAAGCTTAAAGACATTTTACAGTGAGACCTATTCCTAGTCGTAAGCAAATTCCGCGAGTTATCATTTTGGACATTTTAAATTCGAGCATTATTACATATTGTATGGACCATCTCACTCGAAGCTCTCCTCTTAAGCACGTTTGAAACGTTCAATTTCTGTATTATTAAGAAAGCACAAAGGAAGACATCAAATAAGCCATCCGTTTCGTGATCGATCGATTTTTTAAGCTTATTTTTGCGGAAATGAACGACATTTAAGGTCTTTATTCCCGTAGCTCGACCCTGTACTGTATCGTTCTCGTAAATAGCACGAAAATAAGATGGCAACAGCAAGAATAGCACACAAAAAAAACAACTTCCAACCACACACGAGGCAGAAAACGCCAAAACATCCCTCGTGACATGATTTATGCAGGCATCATGCTCACATGGTAACAAAACGATAACATCATTACTCATCCGCTATGTAACATGCGTTTAAGGTTAATTTACGAGGTCTGCGCTGAGGTTTGCCGGAGTAACGAGAAACGGGCTAGGTACATTTTTTTGCGCTGCTCGCGACGGAAACTCCGCATCGCGCCCGGCAAGCTCATCCCAGATGAGCCATAAATTTAGCCGGTGTAATTTTGTGATTTTCTGCAATATCTGCTGGTGATTTGATTTACCGCCCGATGGAGACGCATCCAGCCGACGACAACGATTTGAGCACTAATTCTCTCCTCCTCTCTCCTATCGCGCGCGCCGTGTTCCGTTTTCTTCGCCGACAGACGGAAGAAATGTTCGAGAACATGAAGCAACATCTGAAGCGGGCTCCGTCGCTACGCGGCGCGGCACTGGTGCGCCTGTCGCAGCTGAAGGTACAGGCCAAGGTTTGGCCAACGCTTTTCAACCGGACGGAAATCGCTTCCGTGCTGGATGAGGTAAGTGAGGTGTGCGTTTTTTGTTTTTTTTTTCAAATCGGCCACCAGAGGTTTGACAGTGTTGTTTGCCCGATCCACTTGCAGATTGAAATCAGCTCGGACAACTGGTTCGAAAACGTGCTGAAAATATACGAAATCAACAACAATCGAACGCGAGCAGTAAATTTTACAGTCGACTCATCGCAGACAGCGTAAGTATGGGACCTTTGTTTCATAAGTAACGAACATGTGTAAATAAGTAAGAACATGTGTAAATTCGGAACTATGTATCTGGATTTTTTTTATTTATGATCATCCATATATTTGAATGGTATATGAAATTGATTAGCTATATCACAATGATTTTGACCCTTAAACACCATCATAGTCCCTAACACTAACAGTGACACTAGGTGTTATTTGACATTTTCTTAATGGATGTTGTTCGCCTAATTGAGTGAGAATGGTAGAATGTTGTACACTTGTGACAACATGCAAAGAATCGATCTTTCAGACACATTAAATACGGGACAGTTTTGTTGGATGTTGGAAATAGAAACACATCTTACGGTAGCTAACTTTTTCGATCATCCCTTAAATTTGGTTATGAATTTCGGCTGGGTTTATGATGGATTTTAGATCTTATGAATCATTGTTAGAATAATCAATACGGCCAGGCCGTTAATACAATAAACAAATAAATAAAACATAAAAAATCATTGTTAGAATGAGTCATACCATAAAATAAACCATATCAGTCATATCTTTCATATCCACATTTTTATCCATATTTTTATTCAAGGTATTGTCGATACGAAACATTAACTCATATTGACGATGTTGGGAATTTAGATTACATTGAAATTTAGGCGATTAATCTAGATCACTTTCCCAGGAACTAACTCGATAGCATAAACGAAACTGACGAAGGATGAACACAGGCACTAGTTGATCACAGGCACGAATTAACAACTTGTAATGAACTCTACACATACGGACAAATGAATAGACAGAAGCTATCCGACAGTTGACCGCGTACGATCATCATTTTTCGGATTGGAACATTTTTCGGAATTTTGGGTGAAAGCTCGGATGAGCTTTGGGTTTCGGGAACCGAAAGCAATCGAAGATAAGATGAGTAAGCAGTCAAAGATGAGTAGGAATTTAGGATTAATAAAGTTCTTCCTCCCAAAATTGACTCCAAGTCTCTCAAGGCATACTTAAAAGGTGTCAGCTATCAAAGCAGGGAATTGGTACCCAACATAAAGACAAACATAATTGGTCACGGTTCACAGCTAGAGTTAACACAGTGAAGATTCTCTATCCTTTCTCTGTATGTCCCCTCACTCCTTCTCTTTCGCAGGTACGCTTACCCACAAATATCGAAAGTATTCTACGACACCCTGTCGCACTCGATCGTCGTGCCCCTGTCCGTGATCCTCGTGCCGTACTTTAACCCAGTGCTTCCACCGTACCTGCACTACGCCTCCCTCGGTACGACCCTCGCCAAGGAGATCCTGCGCTCGATCACGAAAGCGTTCGAGACGAAGATCATGCAGTGCGTCCCGAGCGCGGTGAGCGTGTTCTCGAACGCGAGCCGCATGGAGCTGCTGATCCACTCCGGCGGGCTGCAGATCGCCTACCACACGCTCCTGTCGCTGTCCGGCCCGATCAAGGGCATGAATCGGCTGCTCGGGCTGAGCCTAACGCCACCGCAGATCTTTTTCCTCATCTCCGCCCAGCAGCTGTGCGCCGAGTCGGACTACGGTGGGATCGAAGTCAACTCGAGTGATTTCGATGAAATGTAAGTCCACGGATGGCGTCCGTTGCTTCCTAACTGGCGAAACGTAATAGCACTCTCTTTCCTGTTCACTTGTAGACTTGCCTGGCTTATCTCGCAGGGTGGCAGTGCATCCGACGTCTTTCAGTGTCATTCGACCACTAAGTTAAGTTACCAGAAAAATTGCGACATATGGTAGGCGAGCGACGGCAGAACTGAGAGCGTGTTTGAAATCGACGACAAGTTCTAGTGATAATGACAGGAGCAATCTTTGGTAGGACGTAAAACAAAATTACATTTAATTAGCCGACAGGTTGTTCGGTGCCGATCTGTTAACGTTAGAACACTGTTCCTGCACTAAGTCGTGCAAGGCAAACGGATCTTGATAAGCATAAGCATAAGTAATAAACAGTACGAGGAAGTGAACAAGTGATAGCCGCTTGAAAGCATCGTTTTGTTGCGCAGATAGTTTGAAAGGTTACAACAACAACAAAAAAGTTGACGTACAAACCGTTGTGTATTTCGTAGAAAAAAAAACAGCTTTAATATGATGAGTTCAATTGATTTGATCGGTTTGTAAAATATCCGGTGCTTGGCTGTATTCAAATGAAACAGACAGAAGACGAGCGTCGCGAAGTTGCCACAGCAACTAGAAAACCATGGTAACGATAAGTCAATTAATGTTGCGTTTGCGGTTCGTTCGATTGCGCGTTTTAGTCCAGAACGGTTAGTTAACGGTTAGATGTTTCATTCTGTAGCAAGTAAGTGAATGCCGAAATGTTGCGTTATGTTTTCGCCAAGAGAAATGGGACCCATGGAAAAATGGGAGGTGCAAAATAGTCTAATAGCATCTAATGTTGAGAGACCGTGACAATATTTCCACCACCGAAAGCAAAGGCTGGAGGGAAGGCAACTAGTGAGGCTTATTCTAGGTCATGTTGAGGCGTTGGCGGACGTAGGAAGGCAGAACCCTTTAGACGGTAATAAGCGGTAGGGTCCTTACTTTGATTTATGCGAGGAGTAAGATAGACTTCGGAATCAGACTTCGTGACACCCCCACCCGCCGCAAGATCACTCACCGTTGCGGCGGAGTAGAGCGATAGGTAAATTAGTGCGCAGTAAGTAAACGCAGTATTGTTACTACCACTGACGTGTAATCTAGTGTTGTGCATTTGATATTATGATTTTCTGACCGACATTTGCAATATATACACCTATTTAGTGATGGGGAAAAGGGTGGTCCCGGAGCGTAGCAAAGCACGGTAGAATTGCTGGTGTGTAACGTACGGTATTTACATTGGGGACGACAACTGTTGAGCGTGTTTATTGACCTGTAGAATCGGAGCCGAAGCCGCCGTCGAGAAAAAAAAAGATGTAGGAACGTTAATGAAATGGTTAGCTACAGACGAAACAGAATAATAGAACGATTTACAACACACACAAAAAACGTCCTAAGATTTTATTACCGCTAGAGTAGTCGAGCTGAGGCAAAGCGGTAAAACAAATTAGAGAAAAAAAAAACAATCGAATCATCGATACACTATCGGAATTGAGCACACCGTTGGGCCGATCGAGAGTAGCCTCTCACAAAAATATTACAAAAAAAAAACTAAACAAACACATTTACTAATGAATGCTGGGATTCACCGATATCAACATAGAGCTGTAGACTACAACCCGAGAATGTAGTTGCTAACGAATGTAGAACGTATACTTGTCACCGACAAAACAACAACCACGAACCCAACAATCTATCACACACAAACACACACGCACACACATCCACACGTGTAGTCTCTCCAGTAGGGAGTGTGCAACAAAAAACAGCAGAAGTGTACCTTAATGTTAAAACCAACCGATATATCCCCGAAGAACTGAACGGTGTCCGGTTTTGTATCGGACAATCACAATCACAACAAATTGCGGCACGCCCGCCACGGGAAGGACGAGAGAAAGCTCATTTTACTAGGAACCCCTTTTTAGAATAACGAACAACAAACTCCAAAGCGTGCCGCGGTTGTGGTGGAGCCTCCGGAATCGGACAAAAGCGTGCCGCATGACTAGAGACACTCCTTTTAAGCGCATTGGAACGAATTGCATTTAGAAATATCATCCTTGCATCACACCTTATCACGGGTGCAGCAGTTTTATGAGCGAAGGATAGGCATTAGGAAACCGCAACACACCCGGACGCGAAACGTTGCGAGATGCAAGCCCGTTTTACGTGATATTCATTTCTCGTCCGTTAGGATCGAATCAATCCCCCTGACGATCAATTAACGGCCGCATCCATTTTAAATCGCCTCGCCACCCTTCACAATCCCACTGAGAGCTTAATGACAATTACGCCGGTTAGCAGTTTAGTGTATTATATTCCGTTTTTGTTTTTCGGTTGTCGTTGCCGTTTTAAAAGCGTGTTGCCCCGGAAGGGCGGTTAGCGTTACGTCAAATTATTACACGGCACGGCTGGGGATGCACGGGTGGAGAGCACCAGCCGGCCACCCAAGACAAGTGACCGCCGAACCTACGTGGTCGATAAACGTTGTAGCAATGCCGTTGTAGCAAATGGTGCCAAAACATGTGGAGGACACAAGGAAAACAAGCAACCATACTAGTGGAAATTGTGTGTGAATGTTTAGATTTAATGATTTAACTAGCGGCTGGCGGAGGTGTTGCTGTGCGTACGTGTAGGTACGACGTGACCAAACTGTTGATAGCCCATCCCGGTGTTGGCGCCGGACTGGTGGGCGGGATAGTCGAACCCAAATCGGTTACACTGAGATAGAACTTAGCAATAAATAAAGTACTGTTCGATAAAAGCAAAGTTGTGTGTACTTATTTGTATAATGCTGTGTTTGAGTTTATGGCATCGATAACAGATTAAAAAAGGTTATGCATAATATCTATTGTTCTCAAAGTTTTCGAACAGTCTTCTTCACATCTTGCTCATGAAAGCTCTCTTTGGTGCGAAAAGAGCGAATGAGATGAGTCAATAATTTTTTATTGATTCTGCATAGCGTTATTCGCTGGCACACACACACACCCATCGCGCATCGTATCGTGCAGCGAGGTGTTAAAACGAGTGCCACTCCCCATCAATCATCCGGGCCACTGACGATGATCTGGCACTGCTTCCAATCGCCACTTATCGTGCTGGTGCGAATAGCTCACACCGCGGCGCGGTTAATTCGTGATAATTGATGCAACATTTAAAACTTGTCATCGTGCGCTGAGGAGCCGCGAAGTTTCGAAGTTTCTTCCAGCTTCTGCCGATCAATCAGCCGCTAATCCTTGGCAAATTGACAGTCGCGCCTCGCCCGTGCCTCCTGTCAATCAGGTGATGATGAGTGGTAAATTAATTTCGCTTTGATTGACTCACTCGCCGCCCTCCATGCGGGTATGAAACGAATGACGCGGTTTTCGAAGAAGACGATGAACGATGCGTAGTAGCCATTGGCTTCGATGGTTTGGGGTGACGTTTGGTATTGTACGTTCTGTTCGGCGGTTGTACCGCACGCATTGCAGCTGGTGCAACGATTGATTCGGAATGGCCAGGTCACGGATGGAAAGCAATTGACGTGACGAATCTTCGCGACGGTTCCAGAGGAGAGGCCCAGTCCGGTAAGGCCAACTAGCTTGCATAATCGTTTCGAATTTCACACAGTCTCTTGATTGAGTAGTCCCGGAACTGTTATAAATTGTTATACCGTATTACGTTTTCCAACACGTCCTCCTCTGCTAACACTTTTTCCTCTCTTAAAAGATTCTTTTTGTTGAGCAGAATATATATTCAAGTGCCTCTTATTGAACAAACAATGAATTGAATGTGGATTTTTTTTGTTGTTGCATGCTATATAAACAGAATGACAAATTAATTTGTCACAGATTGCTTTGATGGGTTATGATAGATTAAAGCAATCATTTGCGCTCATCGACAACTAGAATAATGTTGGAAAAATTAAAATATAATAACGGATTTCTAAGCAAAAACCTTGTAAAGAAAGAGTGCCAGTTTTAGGCAGGTAGAATAAAACTTTCAAATATTACTCTGGAATGCAATAAAAAAGTTTTACGTCGTATGTGCTAAACATATAATGATTTCTTCCTTCTTATCTGTTTATTATGTCTTATATAATGAGTTGCAAGAAATATGCGATTAATTAAAAGTTAAATTAAAAGTTTAAATTAATTTAAAGTTATTCATTATTATGAAATTCTAGTTATTTCAGCCAACTTCATACAATCTAGTATGGCTTTGCTGGTATTGGACATATTATGGAACTACCTGGTGCTGATGCTTATTCTTGGTAAGTTCAAATAATACGTTGAACAATACGGTAATCCAAGCATTTATTTCCACTTTTACAATTTTCCACCTTTATTTTCACAAATTAACGTTCATCATCATCATGCGCGATGCATACGTATCTTGATTGCCTTATTTTTCATATTCTCAATGCATTATAAACCGCTTCCATTTCTACAATTTTTGCAATGTTGAAGATTTTGAATGTTTCATCGTAGGCATCAACACATGTTGTCATATCATCCCGGTCATAGCAATTAAATGTGTCTATACTAAAATGGATTGCCTAAGGAAACTTTCGGCCATTTAAACCCGACAATCTTTCCAACCCCATCTAGGTTAGGCTACTCTATTCTGACATTCAATTTTATTTCTCTATTTTATGACGCCACGCGATAATTTGCTACTCTTTGCTGTCGCTCGTAACAGGACTACTAAAGGCAGCACTATCACTTTGTTGGCCCTCGATCGGAGAGTGGAGATATGACGATTTACATGCATCCCTTCGGTATCGTGAATCGTGCAGGTACGTACCACCACCGGTGTCTAGCCGGATTTATAATTATAATCAAACAGCTAGCAACTCATATCTGCAACCCTCCCCAAAGCGGATGAAAGATGATGCCATTTAAGAACGATTTATGCGAAAGTTAATTACCGACATGATAAAGGGCATATCTGACTTTTGCCCGTTCGGTTCGATTTTATCACTTTCAGAGCGAAGCAGCTTATTGTGAATACTTTCTTCTTCGTGGTGTATCCGTTTGTCTCGTGCGCGAGGTGGTACAAAGCGAACCACTGGACGTTCGATCAGACCGCCAGCGAGAAGGACGTTTTTGAGCAATACGTCGAGTTTTCGCAAGAGGAACGGCAGCTGTTGCGTAACGGTATGCTGCGGGGGCGAATGATAATACAGACGGAAATCGTCCTAACGGGCCCCGCGGATGATGATCCACTGAGCTACAGACGATACGATGAGGTGGATGATGGCTGTGCTGTCGGAGTCGAAACGGAACCGGTGTCAAATGTGGAAGATTGTGCAACGAAATGTAAGCCATTGAATCTGGCCAAAGATGGAGATGCGCTGCATGACGTGATTCCGAATTCGCCGGATGTGAGTAGTGAGGAGGAAGCGATGGATGACACAATTAGGTTAATTCAGCCATCGCAAAGAACTCTTGACGATTCTCCATCATCCAGCTTCAGAACAAACAGCAAACAGCTATAGTGCTGATTGAAATACGTTTCCTAGTAGCTCACAAACCTTCATTATTTTGAATTATGTAATGTCTCATATACCAAATAATTTCAATAGCATATATTTTGCCTTTTGAATACGGGTATACGGGCTTTTACAGGTGGGGTTTCTGTTTACTTTGAACTCGAGTTATAGAGTTTCATCTCTAAAATTCAAACCCTGCATACACCGTTTTGGCCAGATAGTCATATCCAGATAGTCAGTATAACAGGATAGTATAGTCATTATCGTGTCGACTAGTAGCACAAGCAATGACTATTCGAACAGACAGAATGACATGAAATTGTGATTTCCTACCGTTTTTTTTATCTACGGACAGAGTAACATTTTTGACATATTATGTTGGTAATAATGTGTGAGATCCGGAACTTTTCCGGAATAAGGTAACGAAAACATCTTGTAAAACATGTATGACGTCAAACACGTTTGACACGTTATGAAATATTTACGTTTATGTTGTCTCCTTAAATATCTTGAAGATTATTATGTATTGTAGTTCTGTTGATGCATTTTTCTCAAATTTTATACTCCTTCCATTTCTCAGGACCTCTCTGTTCAACTCCATGGAAACTATGTTTTATTAGGCTGAACAAAATATGAAAAGCGCTGATTTAAAAAACGATTCACGCTAGTTTTCAAATCTTTATTTCACAATGAGTTTTGTCTCCAAATAACATCGTCTACGTCTGTGTACTTTTGATTTGTATTTGCATTTGAGATAGAGCTGTAAATCAGACTACTCAAAGTGGATTGATCCGTGGGCTTTGCTTTTGCTTTGTTAAACCTCATTCAGGTGACAAATCGCATTTGCAAATACAAACACATGAAAGTCTGATTGTTTGGTCTTTTTTATATTGCCATGTTGTTTTTTTTGCAATAAACATAGACATTAACATAAAAAGCTTTAAAATTGCATATACAACTTCATGTGTTCCATTAGTCTAATCGGCATATTCTATGCACATTTCAAATTCTGTTTGTCCAATCCAAACCACTTTCAGTTCATTATGGAGCAATAAAACCAGCATCAGAAGATGTTAGGATTTTGTTACCAAATAAGGCAGTACGCGAATGAATAAATGAATGAATGGCCTGCCCTACCGCTCCATAGTCCAGTTCCCCATCGTGACGGTTCTTCTGACAGCTATTTGTCGGTAGCGGTAGCATAAATCCTCGAATCGTATCCAAAAATAGCACATTCAGTTCATTAACCATCCGAAATTTATAACCCAAACCCAAACGTGAGCCCCGTTGGATTGTTTCAACGCCTCGCGCAACACAGTAAGATTATGTTTCCCCAGCTGATGGATGTGAAAAATGTTGACTCATAAATGTGAAAATATTTTGAAACAACAGCTCATCGTTTGATTTGGAAGCGAGCGGACAGAAAAAAAACACAAAACAGAAAAGATCCAAAGAACATCATAATGTGGACGAAAATGGAGCAGCACCCACCAGCGGGTGAGGTTAAAATTATAACCCAATCCGTACCGTTTAACGCACGCGTGAGGGTGCGTGAGCGGCTGAGTCAGTTGGATTTCCAAACGGCCACATGCCACGACAGAGCTGCCGGCGGCTCGCGGGAATGCTATTTTAGAAAATGTCATACACGGAACCGCCCTCGGTCGGTCGGTTTCTGTTGGAAGTTTAATTTCCGTCCCACTATCTTGCTCGTTCCCTTATGAATCGAGGGTCGGCCTTGTTCCTCTGGAGATGTGTGTGTTTTATCTGTCCCGTCCACGAAACACTTCACTTAGCACCCACAGACTGAAGTGATGGATCTCGCATAAGGAAGTTTCCCAAAAAGTCCAAACTGCATCCGCGCTATGGCGGCGAACTCAAGCACGCGCACACCTCGGCACAAAGACGCACACGCAGTAATCCAATATCGAAACCCATTTCCGACGCATAATGATAACAACGTGCGGCGGTATCGAAACGAAAACGGACGGTCCCATTACATATGATGCATTCAGCCGCAGTGGCTGGCATAGCTGGGGGAGGAGGCTGAGAAACTGAACCAAAAGAAAATTATTGAGGCAGCGCGGTTACAACCGCACCGGACTGAATGTCGGTCCGTTGCCCGAAAATTGTGTGAATAACAACACTTTTGAGCATGAAAAATTTATGATGCCGCCGCTCCGAGTGATTGCACAACCGAGAAAGCGGGGGCAACGGGCAACAGCGTGGTGGCATTTGTCAGTTCGCTTCGCAGTCGCAATGCGATCTTCACACTCACGATCAGAGCAACCGAACGAACGATGAGCTAAGCGTAGGCGGTTGTGGACGATGGAGAATGTGCTCTTGATGTGCTGGGCGTATGGATGGAACTGTGGAGATACAGGCGGAGAGCCGATGATATCCAGACCAGCGGAGATGACCGTTCTATTATTGCACGATAAATGCTTTCATAAACCCGCAGCTGGTATTTTGAGCAAAACGTGCAGGTATTGCAGAGGTAGGAACGTTTCAAACAACAATACGGGAAGTTTTCTAGATCAAGTTTTCTGGAAACAATCATAGAAATATCATTATGGAATATATTCACGTAAAAAAACTAGTTGTGATATATTGTTTATTGTTTATTAATCTTGTCGGTCTCTTAGGACTACACAAGGGCTTATGAATAATGCTTATAAAGAACTTATTCCTAAGAACATTATAGCTGACGAGCAACGAACATAATTACAACAAACGCAGATAACCTCCAGTTATTCGTCGATCGTATTCAATGTAGTCAGACATGTTGTTTACGTGTCTTATCATCGTGTCTAGTGAATTATTGAATGCGTAAAGTGTGTTTCACCCATTTTCGCGTAGAATTGCGCTGTGTCTTGAAGATAGTCGCGCACTATATAAGAGATTCTCGCTTGAAATAGTGCGTACTCTTCTCACTGTTCGATTTACGAGTGTTTATTCAATTGTCTCATATTCCAGTACAATTCGATTAGTATTTCTTGTAGTTCTAGTAGTTCCGGTTTATCTCCTGTAGTTGAGGTCTGTCCAGTCTAAAGTCAAATATTCACCTTATTATTTAAATCCAATTGAAGCCAACAACTATATTTTGAGAACAAAATTGAGGTTGGGTAAACAAAAGGTAAGGTTTATGTTGAAGACTAAGGTAAGTTAAAACACATTATAATGGGAAAAAATCCGCATAATGAGGCTCCGTATGCAAAGGCATAGGTGTCAATTGTTGTATAAATTAATCAGGTTAATCCTAAAAATATATTGAGGATGCAAAAAAAAACATTTAGAACGTCAATAAGAAATACTAAGCGTCGACCAATACTAAGCGAGGTCGTCTATTGTACACCCCAGTCAAATATACTTAACTTTATAGTTTCTTTGCTAGCATTAATATTGTTTCTTTAACAATGAACTATGATCTTTGAAACCATGCATAAAACCATGCATACAACTGGTTATTAGTGCACTATTATACTTATCATTAGATATAGTGCACTATCATTAGTTGGAAAACGAAACATGGAACCATAGAAACGTATATGTATTCTGTATAAGATATACAGATGATCAGATGGTATGAAAACCATAGAGCTGTTCAGATGGTATGTAAATTATGTTTGGTTTAGCAATAGACTCTTAGTTCTTGGCTTCGGGAGTTTTGGGAGATTGCTGCTACAATGACTGTCATCATGGTCATGGTTTTATCATCTAAACATCATGTTTTACAAAAAAAAAAACTCTCGGCCAAGTCTCATGGCACATTGGATCTGTTACATATCCACATCTCTTTGAAGTAATACACAATTTGAAGTAATATAGCATGTTTCATTCATTCTCGAACAGTTCCCAGAGTAACATAAATTCGTGTCACTCTTTTCATCTTGTCAGATTAAATACTTACAATGACGGAATTGCATCGACTTGTTCGAGGTCGATCTTAGGACTACACATGAATGTCACTTCAAGAATGGGTGGAAGGATTTCAAGATAGGAAGAAACGAATTCATATAACTTTGGAAGCTGTCCAAGAAGGTATGCACAATGCTGTATATTATCGGCATTTATTCATATGTTTCCCTACCATTGTGTTCGTTATTCTTTGTTTTCTGATTGAGTTTTTTCAAAAAAATATGCTTTCTGTTGATAATTTGCATCATGCAGACAAAACATAGCTATGTACTAATAGTCAGAAAATGTTTCTCAGAACGATGAACTGTGTCCGAGGATGAGATTTAATAGACACTGAATGTAACACTCCCAAGAATTCATGTCTTCCACTGCACCGCTTCACTTGATGGCATTCAGAGACGAATGCAGAGAACGTACCGTACCTCCTCGCTGCTTGCCTTTCACGCTGCCTGTGAACAAAGCACAGCGTAATGGGAAAAACACACACTTCGGGCGTACCGTGTGTCAAGTGGCTGACGCCCGGTCGGGAGAGCTGCGCGTAATGAAAGTAGGCAGTGCGCGAACGGAAAACGACCGACAAAGACGGGTGTGGATGGAATTTTCTCCCGGCACGGCTGGAACTGGCCGGAGTTTTGCGTGCCTCCTGCACCCGGCCTGTTCCGTCCCATTGATCGCTTTCACGACTTTCTTAGAGCGTCTTAGATTCCCGCTCGCCCTACCACGACCGTCCGGGCGGCAGATAAACACGCTGCCCAGCATGCCAGCCGTGTGTCAACGTTGCGCGCGCGCCCTCGAGGGTTGAGTTGTGTTTTGTTTTCGTTCCATCTCACTCTCGCACTCGCGCCGTGGATGGGTGATGTTAGGCGGAGGGGTGGGGGGGCTGGATTGGGTGGTTGGTGACGATCTCGTGGATTGATTGGATCCCCGTTGCACCGTTGGCATTTCCACGGAGAGCAGCTGGAGAGGGAAGAAAAAACGTAGAGTGTGAGCAAATAATTAGTGAGACGGTGAGAGCGAGAGATCGCATGCGGGCCTCCCTCCCTAACCCACGCGTTTTCCTTTTATCTCCACACGCGGGAGGATACCGGGAGAGTGGATTCGACAGAGCGAGGGCGAACGCCGCACGAGCGCGAGCGAGACGAACCACCATCTTTGCCCCGGTTGCCATTAACAACCGGGCCTCTCTCGACTCTTGCACCGCTTTACGGAGAGCGCAAGATGAGCGCGCGCGCATTTACGCGGGGTGCGCGACGATGCTGTGCTCACCGGACCCCGCCTGCCTTCACCCCCCCCCCCCCCCCCCCCCCACG